>CABEEJ010001068.1:95392-124883 GCA_901482245.1 Timema douglasi | reverse complement strand
TATATATATATATAATACACTTATATAATATGTACATATAAATATATACATTACGGTGGTCTTTGAATTTGGAAATTGCTGTAATGCTTTGTGGGTGTGATGTTCCTCTTTTCTCTAACAGTGTATATTATTTCGTTTATGTTCTTTGGAAGAATGTGCAACAATGTATATTATCTCGTTTCAAATAATTTTACGGGTTTCAAGTAAATATCTCTTTTATTTACAGTAGCGAGAAAGTCTATGCTGTGCACTCGCCCCATCCTTCTTTAAAAAACAATGAGCCCTTATGTAAAAAAAAATCTATAAATTTGAATGGGGATTTAACTTAGAAAAAAAATCATAATTGAAAATTGCGAGGCTTAGTTCCGTTGGTAGTGCGTCCACCTACGGCGGGCTCGATCCCTGGTATGACCAAGAAATGTATCATTGTTGGAATGTAGGTTTACCCTTGCACAGTGATGAATTGACGGCCGGGGGATGGATTTTGTGTCTGCCCTAGATTTAAGGTTAGAGTAATTAGTACAAAGGCGTATAATCTGAACAGGTAGCGCTAAAAAAAAGTTTAAAAAAATTAGCACCGACAACCTACAATGGCATCACGTAAGATAATTTGAGAGCCACTACTGTATTAGCTACGTTCAGGTTACAGACGTGTCCAGATGGACACTAACAATAAATATGTGCATTTGTGTACAGAATGTCTACATCAATATTTCACCTCCCCTTTTTACCCCTCCACGATCATATCACACACACATAAGCCTACAATTTAAATCACTCTTTTTTATGTCCTTTCTCGTCAAATGTTTTTTCTCCAGTTTGTTCAGACGTAATGAATTAGCTTATAACAACTATCAAAACATAGTTTGTAGGTCCTAAGTTCAATTCCCGCGTCAAGATGTCATTTTTTAATTTAAATAATATGTAGATGAGACTGTAACCGTAGCTAACAAATACTCATATTCAACATCGTGTAGAGATACTGCTTTAAATACTTAACACCTCCCCCTCCCCCTTTTCCCTCCACTCTATTAGTTCGGCATTTCTGAATAAGGCACACTTAGTGAGTTTAATTAATATTTTTATTAATTACACTGGTGTTAATGATGAGCAATATCTAAAACAGAGGAAATGTACCCACATTTCTGTGAAGGGACAAAGGGAAACCATTTAGAAAGATGCCCCCTTTGTTTACCCACTCGAGATTTGAACCCTGACCACCATTCAGCGTTAAAATAAACTAAGTGAGCCTAGTTTTTAAATTAAGTTGAGGTTAACTTTAAAAACGAACCAACGGTTTAGTTCGATCCCGGGGCTACCTGGTGGTTTAGGGGTAAGGTGTCAGACTTCTGTGCTGGGGGTCCAGGGTTCAATCCTCGGTCTAGTCACAGATTTATCGGATTTCCAAACCCTTCCTTCACCTCTGACAAGACGTGTATTAATCACAACTTGTGAATGTGTGGAATGCCAGGCCTCCACTGTGGTTCGGATCCCACGTCAAACTGTAGGTCCTCCATTTCATCTCACAATCACCCTACTAAGTATACATTATCGTAAGTCCTTATAGCCCGAACGGGTAGTAAGACGTGGTGCTAATAATAGTTCGGTCCCTGACAGTTTTCATTCATAATAGCCAGAGAAGACGAGTGTCTACCTGCTAATCCGCCCCCTACCCCACCCTCTCTGCCCTACCCAAAACTTCAGCCCAAGACTTTCCAGTCCACCGCTGACGAAGATAGGTTTTTTGGTTCTCAACGGGACGGACTGTTAGCGCCAACTCTCACCTTTTTCTCAACGACACCAACGCTATCTTACAGATTTTTCTCGACATTAGCTCTGTCCAAACAACGTTAATCCCCATGGATATTCGAGATAATTTCAGATTTAAGACTCAAATCCTTAAAACATACACTTTTTCCATTTTCAAGTGGAATTTGTTTTATTTTTAGTAGTTCTTATTGGTGGTTCAGAACCGATTATAATTATTATAGAATGAACTTAACAACCAGACCCCAGATCAGTAATTTAACACTTAACTGAATGTATGAATGTTATAATTAAATGTTTATATGAAAGAATGTTAACCTTTAGTCACTATTTGTATTGTTTTATATTTATATTTCCTTTTATATTCATAATCTTTACCAAGATTCAGATTCAAATTCGGAATTCAAAGGTAAACCGTAGATTTGGACTCGAGATTCAAATTTATAAAATAGGGAATTCAACCCATCTCTAATAATAATCATAATGTAATTAATATTATATCAAATAATGATTATAAAGTCTTGAATGGACCATAGTTTGTATATCCTACTCACTTGTTCTTCAAGAATGTGTCAGTCTTGCCATTACCTTTTACCAAGAATGTGTAGTTTGTCTATTTGTGACTTGGCTTTATTGTTTACTCCTACAACTCTCAACCGTTAATAAATGAATACCTCAATCTTTTCAGCCTTCTTGTTTTTCTACTGCAAAGTCAGTTGAAATACTATCATTAGAGTAAACATATATTTCATTTATTCATCTACACTTCTTGTCAAATTTATTATTTAACTATATCAGATCTCCAACATACACATGTTTTCTATCTCTTTCTATTTATAAAAAAATAAAAAAAGTATTGTAATGTAATCCTGAAATATAAAAAACATTTTTCAAACATTAATTTGTCACTTTTCAGAGTTAAAGACAGCATCAAAGTTCTTCATATTCATCATCGTCAACTGTTTCCAGCTTGTTACCGGGTAAGTTTAGTATAATGCCTCCATCTTCCTCTATCCTTTCACCATTGTCCATTTTTCCTCGTTTAATTTCTTCTATTCTTCTCCTCTCACTTTAACATTTTCTGTTATCTGCTCTTACCATCTATTTCTTGGTCTCCCTTGCGGTCTTTTTCCTACATACTTCATTTCCAACATTTTAATTGGTAGCCTCTCTTTTTCAATCCTCATTACATGTCCATACCATCTCGGTCTTGCTTCCTCTACTCTCTCATGTACTCCCTGTACCACAGCTCTTCCCCGTATAACTTCATTCCTAATCGTGTTTCCCCTTGTGACAGCTAACCTGCTCCTCACAAACTTCATTCCCATTTATATTATTTATACAAAAACTATACCATCTATTCTATTTATTGATAAAACTACTAAACAATTCGACTTGCTTGAAAGTTACTCACCTATGTACAAATCCCATTGAATGAATGGCATCCAAGGCCAACACTACTTCAGCACAATAGAATTTGGCCCATTTTTCAGGCACATCATAGTTGGACATCAAATTTACTAGATCTCCACCTTAAAAATAAAAATGAGTGAGTTATAAAAACACTTTACTGAAAATCAAATAGTTTTACAATTAGTATGCTAGATGAACAAATGGTCTTATTTAATAGGCACTTTTCGAATTTTCTAAATATCTAAAAACACATTGTACCTATATTTAAAAAAATAATAATATAACTTATTTTTAGGAATTAATCTTTCAACTCTACTAGCCCCTTGAATTCTTAATAATATTCTATATTAGGCAATCTTAAAATAAATGGTAGGACAATCGCAGAAACGTTCTTGTATTGGAACAAAATTTTCAAAAAAATTGGATTTATGTAGTCTACCCTTAAGTAAGTTTTGTCCACAATAACAAACATATCATCTTGTTGCTCACAATAAACAAATAATTTCAAAAATTGTTTATTTGTAAACTACCATTATATTATTTTTAATTTGTAAATATAAAAAATATATACTTATTTAGGATGAAAAACATTCATTTTAAGCTAAATCTTCAGAACTATTTTCGAAAGATTTCAACTTTTCTAAAATTTGCCATAAGTAAACTACCTTTAAATAGGGTTTTCTTAGAGAAAATAATGTAAGTTATTATTTATCAAGTAGAATGGAGACACCAATTTAAAAAAAATCATCATAAGTAATAGGGTAGTATATTTTTTCACATTAAACAAGTATAAAGTCATGTCAAACACTCCCCAGATATCCATTTTAAGCAAAACCATTTAAACCATTTTAGCAAAATTTGTAATTCAAAAAGAAAAAAGAATCGTCAGTTAAACTACCTCTAATGTAAGAGCTAAGGTCAAACAGAAATAAAGTCCCAATATATGTATCAAGTTTGGACCAAGTTCATCAAACAGTTTTAGATCTGTGATCAAAGATAAACAAAATAGTTCTTGTAATTATCATGTAAATTTCATCATAATTTTGAGGTCTAAAATTTCCAAAACTACGATACTTTCTCTTTATACAAAAAATAAGTGGTCCTGTGGTGTAGTGGTTAGAGTACCTGACTACGAGTCTAGGGGTGCCGGGTTCGATTCCCGGCTGGTACCTTGGGTATTTTCCCTGGAAGGGGAATTGCCCCAATGATTCCCAGTGTTTGATTAGTTAGGCTTAAGTTAGGTTTAAGAGCTTCCACTGGTTCCACACCCTCATACCCACTATCAGCATCACCTCGGCCCATCGGGACATGGATAGAGCCTCCATAGAAAGGATGTACAATAAGTACATTCGAGTGTCCCCTGGGCAACGGTACATTAATACTGTCTCTTTCCCCAAACTGGGTTCCAGGTGATGTAGCCCAGATGAGCAATATAATATAATATATAATATTTAGGGGCGAAGGGGATCCCGAACCCTCTGGGAAAAGGTCGAGTCGATTTCCATCGATTGGGCAGGAAACGTGCTGCAAGAAGCAAAACAAAGGGTGCACACTTGTGTTCTAGCAGTTACTCCCAACTCTTCATGTTCTTTATCAACCTTTGTGGCTGAGATGGGGCTCACTTGTAGAGAGATAAATAAGATGGGAGGTGTGACTATCAACAGTTACTTGTTAGGTTCAGCGAGTGGAAGAGCTTCAAAGATATATTCTACTATCAACCATTTCTGTTGTTGGTGAGCCAGACAGGTAGTAGAGTACAAGGGGTGTCAAACCTACAGAGTACATTTAAGGGTTATTAAACATAGACAACATTTAAGGAGTTTTAATAAACATAAGTAACTTTTAAGCGGTTTCAAACCTATATGATACGATTCAGTTTCATACTTATAGCACAATGAAGAGGTGTCAAATATTATTTGATTTGTACTAGGGCTATTTGATATTAATTCAAAATTTTGTTATTTGTTTTAATAAAAAAATGCCATTCGCACATCTCTTTTTTCTTACGATTTGTATTACCTTTAGCAATGTTTTTAGTACTACATCTTAGTACCCGTTCCGATTATACACCTATGTACTAATGACTCTAGTGTGCTAGGAAGGAGAAAGATTGAATTTACAGGAGGTGTACCCACATTTGTGTGGATAGTGGGAAACTATTTACACCTGGCCAGGATCGAACTAAAATCTCCCTGTTATTGGCAGTCTATTGCGACAGTGATGCCTTAGACCATGCGGCCACCAAAGCAGGTTTTAATAATATTATACCTTTTACAAGTCTTACCGTATTAGTTAAGAAATCAATATATTTTTAATCTAAAATTATTCTAAGGCGTAAATTTTCCCGTTCCCATCCCAAAATAAAAAGTAATTCCCGAAATCCCAAATAATATATATGAGAAAGTAAACACTTATAATCAAGATTTAATTATTTTATCTCATATTTTGAATATGATTTGTTTTAATAGAGCTATTATTAATTATTATCCTTAGTGATTTAGACCAACATAGCTATATGACCTGCCCAACAACCAGAGGCCAGACCATTAATTTAACACTTATCCTAAAATTTATAAATTATTTCAGATAAATGATCATCCCATTGTATGTCTCGAGAAATAACTTAGGCAAGAGACAAAGGTTTTACTCAAAAGTCTTACAAAGAAAGCATTTTCCAAATTAATTCAAGTCTGCACTGTCAAGACATATGCTCATCATTTTTGTTGATGATGACAAAAACTATGAATCCTTAGTATGTACTATAAGTTCTAGTACACATCTGGCCCGATGTCCCGACACCCACCAATGATATAACTATTTACTTCGGGAGTTTCTATGCCTTTCATCCTCTTTCTAATCATATTCCCAATGTATACCATGGTGTCTACTCAATTTGACCAATGAAATTCCTGACTTTTCCCTTGATCATTTCTTAAAATTCCCGACTCAACAGTATTTCACACCCTTCTACCCCCCTTTAATACATTAATCCTTTTTATGAAGTTTCAATATTTAAATAAAAATAAAAATTTATTTGTATTAACATAGTCTACTATAAATTAAAAAATATATTACCCAGCTACAAAAAAAAAGACATTTTAAACCATATTGTAATTTACTGATTTAATTATTATTATATTTCATATTTTGATTAAAACAACCTTTTTTCCCAGATTTTTTGTTGTAAATTACCAGGATCCCGACTTATTCCCGTTTTTTCCCGACCACTTCAAATTCCCGGCTAGTTTCAGTTTTCCCTTATTTTCCCGAATGGTAGACCATATTCATCACTCTCGTGTTTCTCAGCTGAGGATGAAGTGGGTGGCAGCTGTTATCCTGGTGTGACTGTCGCCAAGACTGTTGTTATGTTGACATGAGAAGTGGAAAACTATTTCGCAAAGACGGGGAAGTAACCTCACAAAATTCCTACCTAATTCAACTACTGAGATCACTAGGAAGGGATTTGTTACACAGCCCTAGTATTCTTTACTAAACTTCTCAATCTCTCATCAAACACCACAAAATCAATCATCGTTCTTGAATGTAGGTACTAGTAAAAAAACTTAAATTTTAAAGTAAGAACAATTATAGAGCTGATGAGTACCTACTTGTTCGTTGATTTGAGGCTAAGCCGAATCAAATTGTATGAAATAATCTTGAAGCCAAATAATTTTTTAATATATTTTTACTGTTTTATGTTGACTCAGATATACTTACTCTAAATTCAACCTTCCTCATCCTAATACATTAGAGTAAGTAGTACATATGCGTACAACCTGATTGTGTGCTAAGACACAGTGCTAATTTTTTTTTCCCCCGTCTCGTTTCAGTTACACTCAAAAGATTGGACACTATATAATAAATTATCTATTGAGTACCATTACCGATAGTTTATTTTAAGAGCAGCTCAAGGCATTTTTTAATTTATTATAAGCAATGTTTTTTAAAAGTGTGTTCAAACCAATAAAACCCAGTCGGTGTTTTGTTATACCCCCCTGTGGCAACCCTGTCTGAGACTACACTCAAGAGTGAGATTGGAATTAGTTGTGCCAACACTGGTTTTGAATCATAGAAAGAACAGAACCATGACTTTCCCAATATTTGAGCCAGAGGTGTAAGATAAGCCTCTAAATAAGAGCATGTCAATAATATTTATGCACCCTTGTGAGGCTTGAACCGCAGACCTTCAAACCAGAGTAAAGCAGACAAGGATATTCCTCCTAGCTACTACTACTCATACAGTAAACATTGCATGAGGATATAATGTCATCTACTGAAGGGGGAGACCAATGATACACATCATCAGTCGTTATCTTGACGTTTTGGCGTGTACACTCCGGTCTGCTTACCGAGGGGGGCGGCTAAGTTTGATAGTTTGGGACTCTCAGTAGTTTTGTGTAAAATGTTTTTTTTTTCCTTTTTTTGAAAAACATTACGGATACCTAATCAACTTTAAATACAAGGTATGTAAAGGGTTTTTAAAATGGCTTCGAATAAGCGTTCTAAGCCAACTATTCTCAGAGAAGGACTTATGTCCTGTTTGCCATTTGGTACCGACTGTACTAGAATGCTCCTCGCATCCCTTGACCATTCATAGTATAGAGCGAATGCAGCGCTTAGCCACGAGATGCAATGTTTGTGTGTCGAATAGTACTAGTCCCCTCGGTGTGTTGAACTAGATCCACAGAGGAATTAAAGCTAAAAGTACCTGGCATGTAGTCCATGACCATATAGAGGTATTTGGTGTCCTGAAAGGCAAAGTGAAGCTGGACTATCCAGTCAGAGTTTGCATGAGCCATGATGTCACGTTCTTCCCAGAAAAATGCTGAGTCAGAGCGCTTGATCTGAAATTATATGCAGAATAAAATCACACCACTTCAAACTGCAAAATAAAACTGGTTTCAGCAGTCTCACTAATAACATATTCAACTTTACAATTATCTTTGTACGGAGTCCATTCTGAATGTCTTTTCGCAACCATATTACACTATATAGTAGGATTTTGGTAAGAACGACCTTTCAGAACAGAGAGCCAGTCCGAGAGATTCCTTGCAAAAACCAAACACTTGGGAGGAAAGGGATAAAAATAACATGTCTGGGGGATATAAGAGTATGAGCTGTTTTTAAGAACTAATTAATATGTTGCTGAGAAGGTACATGATTTAAATGTTTGTTGATGTAATTCCTAATTTTAGAATTGTGGACAGTTTGTTAGTTTACTTCAAAATGAAATTAAATGAAACAATTATATAATAAGTAATAGTTGTAAGGAGATTAAAATATAGTTCTTTATCAAACTTATTAATATTATAGCTAAATTACAAATAAGGGGTCTAATTGTAGCCCAGGGTAATTTTTGGATGTGTATCATAGCTTCTTTATTTAAAGGAGCTGCATAATTGAGATATTGCTATATACAGTTAACTCCAGTTTATCCGCGAGACAAGTGCCACGAATAACTCAAAAATTTAGTAAAACAAGATATTGTAGCACATTCAATTCAAACTAGTACTCACCTATCATGATTGGTTTTATGAACAGATCATTATATTTCACACCCTCAAATAAAAAAACACACTTTAACTCAATTTACATTATATTCAAAATGGACACATTCCTTAAAATGTTTGTATTAGTCTTCTGCTTCGTTGCAGCTTCTTCCTTTTTCCTTCTCCCGTTATGTAATTCCTGAAACATCAGCTTGTCAGATAGGAGGGTGTCGTTTTCCTGAGCCAGATAACTGAGCAGGCTATGAGTCCATTCCAGTGCAGTTCCCCTAGTATAAACGTTTACTCTCTCTGTCCATTATCTCTTACCTAGGGATGTACTGACTACATCAGTAAATCCCGCAGTTAATCGGGAGTATACTGTAGCTATACTTATAAACATAATTTAAAAGTTAGCATTTTCCACTCTGAAAAGCCCCCTCCTCCCACATAAAACCTATTTTGGTTAATTGTTAAAGACCTAAATGCCTGAGAAACAAAAGGTAACTGGTATAGTAGCGCAAAATGGAGCTTTGTACACAACACAACACCATACACATTGTATTGTTATTTGTAATTTCCTCCTCCCCTGTTTGTTCTCTGGCGTTTATGAATTCCTACTAGATTGTATTAGCACCTTAGGAGAGGTTGGGAACGATGGGCCATATTACTTTCCATCCAGATATGTCCCAGTAAGATGTTAACAAGTGTGGTTGGAAGCTCTTAGGTGTGACGGAGACGATAACTTTATAAATAATTGTTTAAGATCAGTGAATGGAAGCAAATAAAGAAAGAGGAAGATGGAGACCTTTTACTAAACTGACTCGGCCACAAGCTGGAAACAGTTGATGGTAACGATGGTGAGCTATGATTACCAATTGAAATTTACTATGGGTCTTTAAACAATTTAAGGTAAAGAAAAGATTTATATTTAAGGTATGCCTCATAAGTATAACACAAATCTATCAAGTTAAGAATTTCGCCAAAATTTAAATATAGTGTGCAAAACAGACTTTTTAGAATTGTATCTAATGTTTTGATTAAGTTGTTTATATCTACCAAATGTTTAGATTTTCAGAAGGAACATAATTATAGCACAATAAATATATTTTCTTTCTCATAATATGGCAAATCAATTCGTGTCTAATTGTTCTGCTATTTATAGAATTAAATAAAAGTAAATCAAATAGCTTTAGCTCGCTTCAGTGACTGCATAGTCTAGGCACTACTATCACAGTAGACTAGACTGCTAGAGAGATTGGGGTTTAAGTCTTGGTCGGGTGTACTGAAGATGGTTTTTCCCTCCTCCCTCCACACAAATGTGGGTACACTTCTTCTAAATATACCCTTCATACAACCATTAGTGTTATTTGTACACACGCGTATAACCAGAACGGGTAGTTAGACATACAATATAAACCTCAAACTGACTCAGATGATAGAGCAGTCAGTGCATACAGCTGGACAATCAGAATTCAAATCCCTGCCCTGGTGTCATTTTCCCATATTTACTCAGAATGTCATCTGAAAATACATGTTTACCTAAAACATTTACCATGACATTTTTTTGTGTCTCTCTCGCGTCCAACTACCAGTTTGTTTTATCCACATATAAACTGACTAAATTAAGGCCCCATTATGAGTATATCAAGAAACATGAGAAATTATGTCAAGATATTCTTTAAGAAATATCCCTTCGCAATGTACCCAGTCAGAAATGAACCTTAGCCTTATATGTCAGAGTCAGGAGTACATGCCACTAGACCAGGTATACTGGCCATAGTGATAGGTTTTTTGTTGTCATCGCGTCTTACCACATATTTGGTTTGGACGCATATATAATTACAGTAACATGTTAGAGATGAGGAAGGTTGAATTTAGAGGAAGTGTACCAGCATTTGTATATAGAATAAGTGAAAAACCATTGAGGAAAAACCACCCTTGGTGCACCTGACTGGGATATGAACACAGTTCTCCCTGTCATTGGCAGTCTAGTCTACTTTGAGTGTGATGCCTTAGACCATTCGACAAATGAAACGAGTATTTGTTAAAATTTAATTGTATTCTTACATACATGGATGTGAGTATCTAGCAAATTAAAAGCTATCAGTAAATCTTGAATAGACTTGCCCGTCAATTAGGAAAAGTGTACAAATTAGATTAGGCTTTCTAACCACACCATTGGTATTATTTGTTGGCGCTGTGGTTGGTTACAAGTTTGTACACATTGAAAGTTTGCTTGGCGTGTTTAAAGAATAACCCTTTTCATGTGGATACATTGTCAAAACCCGTGTTTGTACACTTTATTTGACAAGAAATGTTGCAAGCTCATCTTAATTGTTTCCACTATGGCGGATCGTAGAGCCAAAGGGAAGCTCGTCAAAGACAAGCCTGTTAGATTTCACCATAAACAGAGTATACATCAACATAAATAAAAATTGTCCTTATGGTCGTGATTAAAGAGAAAAACTAAATAAGTCAATTAAAATTCTGTAGAATGTATATAATGCCAATAATCTACCAATTTATTATTCCATAACCAGGTGTTTATTTATATTATAAAACTATGTAGAGTAATCTAGAATATTTACACTGAAACTTTAGTTCACTTTCATTACCTCAAAGTATTGATTGTAAAATATCAATATCAGCCTGGTGATATTTGTACAGATCAGTTTTCAACTTTGGATATTCTTATATAAAACAATAAAATTGTTTTTAAGCTATAATCCACATTTATTATCATCATTGCCTTTACATTTTATATTTAATCAATAACTCTATCCCTTCCTAATAGATTTCTCTTACAGAAAGAACAACATAAACACATTTAACTAAAGCTAGCACAATTATGTTTTTATAAATAATATTAGAACTATTTTAAATGTTTGAAGTAATTCTACTTACCATTTCAAATTTACTTAGTAGTTTCATCGCATAAACTTTTTGGGTTGATTTATGCCGCACCTGGAAATAATTTAAAAATATATTAAGAAACACAGTTTCATTATTACTAATTCTAATAATGTGTTCAAAAAACTGAGTTTTATTTAATTCCTAAACTTGCACTAGGGAAGGATCTTACCAACTGTACTTCTCCAAAAGCTCCTCTTCCTATGACTTTTATCAACGAAAAATCTTCAGTTTTCATGCGGAGCTTACAAATGGACACTGCTACACTGTCATCTAAAGCAAACAGAATAGGAAGAATAATAGTTGTTCATTTTAAATTAACAGATTTAAAAGGATTTATAATATTTCAAAATTTGGTTGAAGAGCAAATTTATGTGTCATTATTGAACATGGCTATGGTTCATGAGGAAGGTAAGTTGGCTTTCTTCAAATAAACTGATTTAGATTAATTAATATGTCTCTTTACATTTTAATAGTGTAGACCAACCTACTGAGGTTTTGGAAATGATGTTTAGTTTTTGATTATTTTTTTTAGCAATGCATCTTACTTCCCATTGATGTTCTACACTTATGTACTAATTACACTAATAGTTTTAGTAATCAATAATGTTATATTTAGAGAAAGTGTACCTGCATTTGTGGGGAATATCAAATCTCAATCTCCCTGTCATTAGCAGTCTAGTCTAACATGAGAATAGCGCTTTAGACCAAGCAGCCATTGAAGCGGGTTGATGTTTAATAATATGTAACATTGGTTTGTTAAATAAAATATGCTTTATTCCAAAATGTAAGTTAAAAGTACCAAAAGAGATCAATATTATTCACCTTACATTTTGGATTACTTGAAGCATATTGTGTTTGTTCCTATCCACCTTTCCTATAGCTTCTTCCAAATATAATGCATTACTTGAGTTAAAGCTAGATTATAAATATATTAGATAATAACACAGAAAAATTAATCTATACAAATATACAAGAAAATTAACATTTTGTCAAAGGCCATTTTGAGTTTTGATGTAAATATTAAGTGTGTGATTTTATTCATGCCTAATTGTGGAAACTTCAGCTCAGCATTACTTTGCATGTTGGCATTCATGACCATTTCCCTTTGTCAATTGAAAGCGATATGAGTTAAAACTAAATTAATCTTGATGCAAAATGTACGTGCACAATTAACATTGCATGTTTTATTCATACACTTAAGAGAAGCACAGCACCTGAAGCTGTTCAAGAAGTGAGTCAGTAGTAGAAACCTGATATAGCGCGTTGAAGATTATGTCTCCCGAAAAATAAATCATTACCATATTAGAGAAATTCCGCTCTGCATTATTAGCCCTCCAAACTGCACTTGCAGGCTTTTTTTAAATGAAGGACAAATAGGCCTGGATTGTGCTGAGTGATAAAAG
This sequence comes from Timema douglasi, assembly GCA_901482245.1. Taxonomy (NCBI): domain Eukaryota; kingdom Metazoa; phylum Arthropoda; class Insecta; order Phasmatodea; family Timematidae; genus Timema; species Timema douglasi. Next base: position 111,898 of record CABEEJ010001068.1, on the reverse strand, counting down.
ACAATGCTGCTAGTGTATTTGACATTTCATTCAAGTAAAGTGTATAACTGGTAGGTTTCATTTTTTATTTCTATAGTTGATGATTTAAATTGATGTATAAAGGTGCATTATGCTCTAGTATTTGTTCCCCTGATGCACGCATGCACATGTGCACACACACACACACACACACACACACACACACACACACACACACACACATCAGTTAAGCTATAGCGTGGGGGTGAAGTATGTCCCTCGCCAACCGCGCTATATCGGACTTTTACTGTGTGTCACATGCTTACGCACCATGTTAGGACTATAGAACTTTGACCATGCAGGGAATCGATCCAAACAAGTCTCGGCAGGTATCTAGACGCAAAGCACAAAGACCAAAAGATGACTAAACTATTAGATATGTAATAAACAAGTGTGAATAATGACTCACATCTGTTCAGATAAGCCTCAACATTTTTCATCCTCTTGACAGAAGGATGATCACAATCCGCCACCAGGGCTTGAACAGTGTCCTGGAAATAAGAGACATCGATGCTTGAGATAAAACTAGGATGAATGTTTTGATCACCATTTTAAAGTTTTATCACAATGCTGGAGAGTGTGACAGATATTTAAACGTCTTCTTATAAAGATGCTACCTGGTGGATAACAAACCTTCATCATGCTATAGAAGATATATTTATATCAAAGCTGTAATAATTAGGGGTTTGGACCTTAGTTCAGTTTTGTGATGTTCTTGTTCACATACACATGTTCAGACTGAAGCACAAAGAAGTTATACAGGACCAGGAAAATAAGTAGTGTGGTGTGTGAATCTCTTGTTCTTAATGCAATAAATTGTGTTAGAACTGTGGGATATTATAGTGGTATAGTTAGTAGCATTGTTTTGGCTATGAAATGGTATGATGATCTGTGAGAGGTGTGAGTTGCGAGGTGTTGTGTGACAAGATAGGAAGTGTGGGCCGTAAAATAGTGTAGAGTATTTAACATTGGTGACGAGGATGGGATTACCTGCTAAAGATGGAGAAATAACCACCAATGGCGTCTTGAGGGATTCTACTTTAAAAAATTACTGTTTACAAACCTAGGAAAAAGAGTTTCTTCGAAGCTAATCACATCAAGAGTGAAACCAGAAGACAAGGCCTGTTTCTCAACACATTGGATGAAAATGCCTTTAAGTTAATGAATAACTTAAGTGTACCTAAAAAGTCTAAGGAGTTGAAACAGTCGTTGAGTTGTTCGACAAGTACTTTCTGCTCGCGAAGTCTGTTTTTGCTGCGAGATTTAAGTTTTTCAAATCTAGTAAAGACCCTAAAGAGAACGTAAATGAGTGGCTAGCAAGAATATGAGAATTGGTGAAAAATTGTGAATTTGACACCCACCTAGACTTTGCTCTAATAAATTTGTTTTAGGAAAGAGTCAAGATCCCATTCGTGATAGGCTTTTTGAGGAAAACACCACTAAGTTGACAAATGAGAGAAAAGTAGAGCTAGCTAGTTCTAAATAAGAGTCTTCACTTCAATATCGGTTAATAGATATTAGAATAAAAAAGGAGACAGTTTGTCATATATCTACAAGGCTTAGCCAATGAAGACAAATTAGTCGACTAAAACACCAGCCTGGTTCCTCTAAAGGGGTTCGTTGGGATGTTTGCGCAGGTTAAAACCATGACTCGGAAAACTCAGTATCATGGTTACACGTGCAATATTTGCTGACAGATTGGACATTTAGCAAGGGTATGCAGAAATAAGGGTAAATCGAATAACATAAATAATAAATAGTTTTAAAGGGAAAATTCAAGAACATACACACTTTTTATCTGAAGATATCAAAGATGATAGTGAAAGCTTCTACAAGATTAATGAGGTGGTTCAAGAAAAGAGCCTGAGTTATCATGTTGTTATAAAGATTAACAATGAAAGCATTAAATGTCAATTTAATACTGTGTGCTTGAGCACAATAGTAGGTACCGTTGAAATTGTTTAGTGAAAAGTTTCCTAATTTAGTGCTAACTTCAACTTCCAAAACCTTTGTTTCATATTTCAAGAAAAAATCAATACCGTTAGGTACCATCACTGTCAAGGTCGAATATAATGGACAAATTTTTCCGAGCCTTCAATTCTTTGTGGCGGAGTCGACGGCCCACTACTTCTGGGATGGGCTTGGTTTAGTGAAATGGGATTTCACATTATAGACACCAATAGTAACAAGATGGCAAAGCTGGTGTTCTTCTCGGAAGACAACACACAGCATAGGCTTCAAGGAATTTCTCGGCAATTTCCAGAGGTTTTCACAGACCGTCTTGGTAAATTTAACAAAGGAAAATTGTCATTGTCTCTGCAGCAAGATGCTAAGCCCAAATTTATGAAGGCTCGTCCAATCCCACTTGCTCTTCAAGAGGGGGTTGCTACCGAAATTGACAGACTTATGAAAGAAGGGAATTTAGATTCTGTGGACTACAGTCATTTTGGATCGCCTATAGTTTCTGTGTTGAAAAATGGTGGGGGAATTTGTATCTGTGGCAACTATAAGTTGACGTTAAATCCATGTTTACAGGTGGATCAGCACCCTCTACCTAGGATTGAGGATCTGTTTCACAAAGTCCAGGGCAGCGAGGCGTTTGCGAAGTTCGATTTGTCCAACTTTTATCAACAGTTTGAGTTAGAGAGTTAGAGGAGACATCTCAATTGCTCATGACAATAACCACGCCAAAAGGCTTGCTCAAATATACCCGCTTGCCCTTTGAGGTCGCATGTGTTTCCGCCAAGTTCCAAAAAATAATGGACACTTTACTTGGTAGTTTAAAAGTTACCGCTGTGCTAGTTGATGACATTTTAATAGGGGCGGAAGACCTAGCACAACTCAAATTTTGACTCCCCAAGGTTTTGGAGATACTCATATATTGTGGGTTGACCTTGTTAGTAAAGAAATGCAAGGTAGGTAAATCGTCAGTGGAATATCTCGGCTTCAGGATTGACGCAAATGGCTTGCATTCAACTGAGGACAAGGTTTGTGCAATTTTAGAAGCTCCCAAGCCAAATAGCGTGAAGGAGCTGAAGTCATACTCAGTATTTATAAATTATTTGTTCAAGTTTTTGCTCTCTCTGTCCACAATTTTGGGCCCCTCTACAAGTTATTGCGTAAAGGCGTGCTGTGGGAGTGGGATGAGCGTTGTGAACAGGGGTTCTGCCAGATCAAAGAGGTAGTTCAAACTAACTGATCACTGGCTCATTTTAACCCACAGTATCCGGTTCATCTATCAGTTGATGGGTCAGACCTAGGAGTCGGTGCAGTGATTTAATAAAGATATCCTAACAGTGAAGAGAAGCCGCTTGCGTTTGCAAGCCGCTCACTAGCCAAAGCGGAAGAATCTTACAACCAGTTGCACAAGAAAGTAGCGGGGCTCATTTTTGGCATTAAGACACTTACTTAATCGGAAGGAAGTGGACTTTGGTGAATGATAATAAATCTTTGTTAGCTATCTTTGGTCCAAAGCATGGTATTCCAGGGTGTGCAGGAAAGAGATTGCGGTGATGGACTCTAACCTCATACAACTTATCTGGGCATCATCAAGGCCAAGGCTTTAGCATGCTCATACATTTGGTGGCCGAAACTAGATAAGGACATTGCTGAACGAGTGACATTATGTCCAACCTGCAACGCAACCATGGGAACGCCTGAACAATGATTACCTAGGACCTTTTTTGGGTAAATACTATCTGGTCATCATAGACACTCACTCTAAGTGGCCGGAAGTGTTCTCAACAATGTCCATGTCAGCAGCCATGAGCAGCCAGTTTGTGCCGATTCGGCCTACAGGTATACCTTGTCTCAGACAAGTATTCATCCTTTGAAAGTGAGAAATTCCAGACATTCCTAAGGAAAAATGAAGTACAATGGAAGCATGGAGCCCCATTTTGGCCAAAAACAAACGGTGCTGCAGAGAATATGGTAAAGGCTGTAAAGTGCTGTCTCCAGGCAGTTCTGGAGGAAGTTCCTCCATCCCAACTTGATGCGGCCTTACAAAGGTTCCTAATCAACTATAGAAATCCTCCTCATGCAACCACCAAGATTTCACCAGCTCAAACTTTGATGGGAAGGCAGATGAGGAATCACCTGGACCTACTTTGCCCCCCTCCAACATCAAGCAGAGTGCAGCAAGCTCAAGATAAACAGAGAGAGGCCTATGGGGGAGTTAATCCCAACACTGGTCGTTATTCTGTGGGTGACAAAGTCTGGGTGAAGAATTATAGGAGAAATGAATCCAAGTGGGTCAGTGCAAAGGTGAAGCAAATACTCGGACCACGACGTTTCCGGGTTTATGTTCCACACCTGGACATGACCTAGATTCGACATGAGGATCAATCGAGAAAACCACCCATAAGAACTGATGAAGAACAAGGGCAAGCACCGCTTACAGCCCAATGCCCAAATAATGTTGAGCCTGTTCCTGAGGACACATCGAGTGACCTGGATCTGAACCCCCAGCCGTAGACCTAGCTAATGAGGAAACTCCTGGCATAAGTCCCCTTGGAAGAAAGCACAGCTTGGAAGTGTGGGGTTCAACTCCACCAACTCTACGCCCTCGACGTGAAACTAAACCGATGAAGAGACTTATCGGAGAGTTGTGAAATTAGAGGGAGGAAGATGTGGGATATTACAGTGGTAACATTGTTTTGGCTATGAAATGGTATGATGATCTGTGAGGTGTGTGACTTGCGAAGTGTTGTGCGAAAAGATAGGAAGTGTGGACAGTAAAATAGTGGCGTGTATAAAACAAGAACAATTTTTTTTTTCCCCCATAAAAAACTATTCAGTTTTTCTTCATCTAGATTTGACCATTTTGCTGGGTATTTGAAAATAAAGTAGACACATTAGCAATCATTCCAATAATATTTGAAAAGAAAGTTATATATTGGTATGCAAGTAAATCATACTATAATTTTATATATTTCCCCTAGGGGCTGAACCTATTTAGTGTTGATCTTTTGTAAATAAACAAATTATTTATTTAACCGCTTCAGTGATTTGCCCGTGTTATTATGGGCAGCTTGTTTGTGCATTAAATTATTTGCTAGAGCTATTACGGATTTGATGAATCTGCATTGTAAAAATATATTTTGTTTACAAAAAGTATATGAAAAGACTGCAAAATAGCAACAAGATAAAGACATTGCTCATACTGCATTACTGCCGCAGTTCTTAGCTTGGCTTGTGTTCCTCGTAAGGTGTTGGCACTATTTTTTTATTTATTTTATTTTATTTAAAATGTCGGAAGAAAGTGATGAGTTTAGCGACTTGGATGACATCAATGTTGATGTCTCGGGTAGTGTGATACAAGTGTATCTGAGGTGTTCAGTGTTTCAGAAAATGAGTCTATTGACTTGTTTGTAGCGGTGTAAAGTAAGCACAACACTGCAGCTTCCCGCATGTCCAGATTTCAGTTTTAGGGTGCTTGCTTCATCTCCAGGAGTTTTTGAAAAAAAAAAATTATATATACACATACACATTTTACTTTTTAGAAATTTCTGGAGGAATATTTTTTTGTTTAAATTATCAAGATGTCATAAAAACTATTTTTAAATATAAAATTTAAAACTAATATTAAAATTAATGGTCTTACATATTTCTCCAGAAATTTCTGGAGAAATACATAATTAAAAGTAAGTTAAATATATACTTTTAATTGAGTTTAATATTAAGAATTCAAAAATGCAAAAAATGTTTTTTGAGCCCCTTAATTAATAAAAAAACATATAATATATAAATACTAAATTTACAAAAATCTGACACTGAAGGGGTTAGATGCAGTACTAACAAAAGTAATAGAATGAATCACATACCCGGTTTTTAACTTTTTCCCCACATTCTGCACAGCGTCCAATGACACGAGTTAAGACAGGAGAGCACGCAGCTGGTTTGTGACAGCTCAACACGGTTTAGTATTCACTCAAAGATGGTAGACTTTGTGGAATTTGACTTTCATGAAATCATTACACTCAGGGTCTCCCGTACTGAAGAGTTAAGCGTAGAAAAGTGAAAGAAAAATTCACAGTTTTAAAAAGTTTCTCGTGAGTCTCACAGAGCAGCTGCGTGCACTCGCAGGCTAACAACACAAGAGATGATTCTAAATGCTGTTTTATGCTTTATGTGAAAAATGTCAACCCAGATAGTAGCTAATAGTAGAAATCTCTGTTCCACCTTCTGTTAAAGTCTTTTTTCACAAAAAAAACTTTTCTTTATTTTCTCTTTCTTCTTGGCAAAAAAATGTTTGATCATGTTTGTTTGGCATGTTTGAAAATTGTTTCCCTATGATTGTGAACAGGAAACATTAAGAAACAAAAAAAAAGTTTACAAACATGGTTTAAGTGCACACTTGGCTTTATAAACTAAGCTATTAACATAATTTTTAGATTACCTAAGTTTTTTAAATATTTATTAATATATCTATCATAATGATGAATTTTTGAGCTTGATATAGGATTTTTAAGATACACCTAAATGAAAATATACAGCCCACTTAAGATGTAATTCATGTGTTAAGGTGTCATTTGTCAAATCTACAAACATAATACTTGATGCTGCTATATTTGTAACCTAAAAATCAATCCAATCTCCTAAGTTTTGTTATTCATGTACAATTAATTGTACAAGTTTTGGTTTTCGATGTTGAGAGCTCAGCAGAAAATAGAATACACTTTGTTTTGACTAAAAAGAGAAAACCAATAGATTGCTTAAAAATTATATTTTTACATTTATTTGGAAGAAGGATGAAAACAAAATGTCAAGATACTTAGTGTGGGCCTTATGCGGCATAGCCAGACTTGTCAAAAAACAAGTTTCACAGTATTGTACACGGAGTTTTGGAAAGTCTACATGAAGAGATAGAACTAAACAAGCTCAAACAATGTGCTGTAAGACAGCATAACGGACAGACTCACAGTTCCCTTTTTTGTTGGCATGCTCAGGAAATGCACTAGCGTTCTCCTGAAGCAAGAATAGAAAAACCTAGTGAAAAACACAATGTGGGAATTAAATTAAGGATATTTCAATATATAGTCAATTGAATTTCAACGTCTAGGGGTTGAAACTTAAACAAATTGAACAAAATAGCAATAAGCAAACTTAGGACAAGAAGTCTATCTTTCAGACCAGCTTTTCTTACATGAATTGTTTTGCATGTGTGTGCGGTTTAAGTTAAACAAAATGATAAACAAGATATGTTTCCTAGACTTGATCACACTTATACCAGTAATGTTGGTTTTTCAAAGTGTTTTCCATGTTGGTAAACCAGTTAAAGTGTATTATTGATTATATTTTTTTATTTTGTGAAATTTCCATGGGTAAACTAAGTTAACATTCATTATAATTTATATTACAATTAATGTGTTGGCAATACGTATTTAATAATGCACATTATTATTGAGCTTAGACAATTGTATTGAGTTAGTTCAGGTGTGAGGAGCCTTTTGGCATTGGGAGGCCGCATGTCACTTCATGGATTCCTCATAAGGCCGTACACTTCAAACACAAACCAAGTTGAATAAAATGTTAGCTAATTTATGAGAACTTTTGGATTCAACAAGACAAATTTCAATATTTTTTACATATTTTCTTTTTATCAAGTTTGTTTTAAACCAATGTTTTTGAATCAAGCTGACATGCTATGTACTTGTAATGGTCCTTAGTGAAAAGTTAATAATATGATAGTGTGCCAACTAAAAATAGATAGATCAATAAGAGAATTTTTTATCGTCATTGTCATCATCATCATCATCATTGCTAGTTTTTAGGCCCGTCAACACAGTGAGGTCATTAGGGCCTTAAACTACATTAAAAACATATTAAAACCCCCATAAAAGGATTCATACCAGATCCAAACCATGAATATAATTGAAATAGTGACCAAAAACTAAAAGTGACCAATAGTGACTTTTCAAAAGGAAAAAAAAAGGACAAATTAGTGACCTTTCCTCTGTATTTCTTGGAAATTGTAGTGTCTTTTTTTACGCAGTCAAAATTATCTGACCATTAATTGGGGCTCTTTTTTCTTCAACAGATTTTTCTTTAAAATAAGATTTAAGACTATCTGTTATCAAGTGGTTCAATTTCTCTGTAGATATAGAAAAATTATCAGGAACTGCTCCAGTAAACATAGCTTGAATTGTATCCCAAATTCCATCGGACTAAGAAACCAAAAAATCTGCTCTGCTCTTGTTGAAGTCTCTCTTACACTGTACAATTGTACTGTACTAGCCCCGGGATAAGATGAAGCTAGTGCCACACAGGACATAGGTGGCGTCTTAGTAGAATTCAAGCTGGCTCCGTATTAGATGTGCTGGAAGCAGGTGTTTCCTCTGGGGGGTTGACAGCAATGAGATGAAGTTGACGAGGTTGTAGCTTAATACGAGTGTTTTCCTTGTGACCAATAGTTGCGGCATGCTAAGACAAACCTTGTATTCCTTTGATTGCACTTATCTTTGTGTCCCAACATAAGCAAAATCCTTCATTGTCACTAAACTTCTTCAACCATTTGGAATAAAGAATACAATTACAATAAGTTTTAAAAGCCACTCCTTAAAATTGCACTTCCCCAAGTTAAGGTCATATAAAACATGTCAATATTTCAATATCCCCCCACACAGAGAACACAGTCATAATGTTAGAAGATATTAAAGTCATCCAAAATTTAAAAAATACCAAGGGCTTTAATGACTGGCATGCCATTCACTGCCGACCTGCAAGAGATTGTTGAAACAGCCTGGATTATCAGCAGGCAGTAGCATATTCTCGACCCTTAGATCCGCTTCATTAGGACTTTATAGTAAAATGAAGTTACATTCAATCAAATAAAATAAAATAAATAAATAAAATTAGCATTTCAACTAATGATAGCAAGAAAACGAGGGAAACGGTGGCTTTTAGTGACTTGATTAAGAAAAAGTGACTTTTAGTGACTTATTAGTAAGAAGTGACTTTTAGTTGAAAAGGTGAAGTGGTATGAGCCCTGCTATAAGGGAGAGTAATAATAAATAATTTACCTGCCAGAATAATCAGCTGAAAACAGTAAAATAAAATACTTACAATTAATAAGCTGTTAAAATAAACATCAATATGAGACAAAATCCATTTGAAACACTCCATTGGAGTGAAACTCATGTGGATCAATAATATGCTTTGGGGATGATACACCTGCTAAAAATACATGCAGGTGTGTACACTACATTAAAAAGACAAAACAAACTAATTAGGATATATTAAAATTGTTGAAACTAATTTAAATATAAGATAGTATCCAAGTGAGCCACTCTGTAATTGAAACTCAAATGGAATTTTAAAAATTCACCTGGTGTATAAAACGAAGTAATCATAGCTCCCTTTGCACTGTCACGTAACAAAAAGCAAAGTTCACCATTAAAATTAAGAGCGAGGGAAATTAGGGCAAGGCCTACTCGCAACACCCCAAATAATAATAATAATAATAATTATTATTATTATTATTATCATCATTATCATTATTATTAGCACCGCATCTTACTACCCGTTCGGGTTATACGCACTTATGCTAATGTGTAATGGTAGGGTGATTGTGAGATGAAATGGAGGACCTACAGTTTAACGTGGAATCCGAACCACGGTGGAGGCCTGGCATTCCCCACATTCACAAGATGTCTTGTCAGAGGTGAAGGAAGGGTTTGGTAATCAGATAAATCTTTGCCGGGACCGAGGATTGAACCCCGGCCGCCAGCATAGAAGTCTGACACCTTACCCCTAGACCACCAGGTCACCTTGCGAATGTATAAATTTAGCAATGAATCTAAATAATTGACCAAATACACGCATAAATTTTAACACCTGAAAACGCCATAGGTTCCCCATTCCTACTAGTTCATCAAAAGCAGTGATACATCTTTAAGCAGAACAAAGTAAACTTAAATGAATTATTGATAGTTAATAAAAAATAACATTGGGTTGAATCAAACCTTTGGTTTAGTTGTAAAGTAGTCAGATATACTGATATTATATATTAGATACCCACCAAGAGACAGTCCACATTAGCGATGCTCCGAGGATCCTGGATTCTCTCCTCTATTTGACGCAGCCGCCTTTTGCGGTCCTCATCTTTAAGAGCTTCCATTACTGTGATGTTGCAAACAATGGAATTAATGTTATGACTAGAAGGTCACTATTTTTAATTATAAATTAACTGTTTTCATCGCAAACAGTTATGTGGCATTGTTTTTCAAGAGGCATAATGTTGATCCAAATTCTTGATAAAAGTTAAATTCTGGAAAAAAGTAAAAAAAAAATTAGACTAATTTATAAGGCCTTTAGGTATATATTTTGAAAATTTCCAAATTTAATGTGTGTTTGTATTTCATATCTTACACATTCAGACTTTGAATGTTTAATTTCGATGCCATTTAGTTTTTTTAACACTACATCTTACTACCTGTTGAGGTTATAGGTATTTATGATAATTACTCTAATGAAGTAGGGATGAGGAAGGAATAAGCTTAGAGATAATTTACCCACATTTTCATTAAAATAAAGTGGGAAACAATTTATAAAAAAAAACTTCAGTAGGATAAGCCTGACCGGAATTTGAACCTTGATTTCCACATCATCACCGGGCCAACCTAACCCGGGAGAAACGCCTTAGACTATTCAGCCACTGAAGTGGGTGCCAATAAGTAAATAGATAAAGTTATGTGGGGGTGGTCTTATATTCAATTCTGTAAGAAACAAAAGGGAACTAAAATGTATTTATTGCCATATCAATATAAGCGACACATACCCTCACATGTAAGAACTTATGTGATCAAAAGTTTGCAAAAATAAATTAATGTAGGCTACATATTGACTATTTCTATGCAAACACAATGCTAAACAAACAAGGTACTCATATCACTAATAATATTGGAACATGAGGAATAAACATTTAAACAAAAGATTTAAAAATTAAGTTTAGTTAAAAATGAAATAAATAATCCAGTGTATCTTACATATAGTTTAGTAGAAATCTCTGGTAGCTGAACTATTGGCAATTAGATAAATATATTTAAGAGAGAAAACTCACCACATTTCCAGCATGAACTTAACAAAGGTCAAGTTTTATCTGAAGAGCATTTTATCCGTGTGTTCCAGTAAAAGACTTCACACCTTCACAGCCCCTTTATTCGTTGCACACGCATCAATCTGATAAATAAACCAAAAATGATTTATAACTCTTGAATATTGTGGCTTGTGTATTTTTGTTTAGTTGATTTAGCTGAGTCTAGGGGAATGGACAGGTTTTCTCGGTTCTGTTATAGCAATGACTCAATTATTTTATAAAAGAGTGATTACCTAAGAGATTATACTCTTCTAATATTGCGCTACTGAGCACGATAAACATAGCAAGAGCAACCCAAACACAAGCCAATTACAGGTAAAGTGACTGATTAGACAAATGTTTAGTTAGGCCTACACAAACTACTTACAGCACTTAGGTACATGAGTCATTGTATATGCAAACAATTATTTGTGAAAATTATTACATTTTCACTTAAAACAATACCATCCATCATAAAAATATTTAACAAATGTATTTAATGGCTTTTTTTAAAAGTCAGTAATTTGTTTATGGGAGTAGCTCTAACCTTTTTTGAAGATAATTAATTTTAGGGAAAACTAAATGTATAACACCCGCTTTGGTGGCTGCATGGTTTAGCATGTTATGCTAGCAGTAGACCAGACTGTCAATGACGAGATATATCAAGGTTTGAATCTTGATCAGGTGTACTAAGGGTGGCTTTTCACTTTTCCTTCGCACAAATGGGGGTGCACTTCCTTTAAATACAAGATTCCTAATATCCAAAATCCATTAGCATAATTGTGTTTTGAATACACTATGGGCCAGTTTCATAATCACACTTAATACGCTTCAAGTGCGGCGCTACACTAAATACAAGATGACACCTACATAGTCCAGAATGGAATCGACAAGTTTCATATGTGACCCTGGCCCATTCCATGTGAATTTAGGTAGGTGTTGTCTTTAGTGTAGCGCCGCAAGTGAGGCGTAATAAGTCTGACTTGGATAAAACTGGTCTTGTGTTTGAGTACGTTATCAGCACACCCCTCAGAGCCAGTTATAGCACCGTCTGTTAACCAGTGAGTCGTTCTCTTTGCCTTTGAAAAGTTGAAAAGTAAAGGTTAGGCCCCTCTATGCACTTAGTTTTGCTATGAAATAGGATTTTCAAAAAAGAGTTTACCATAAAAAATATATTTATATATAAATAGTAGGTATGAGTAAGAAATTTTTTAACAAGGTTGTGATATGATGAAGCAGTAAATTATTAGTAAAATTTGAACTCGTGTGTTCATTTAATGGTGGCAAATAAATATTAAATTACATTAACAAAATTTTACACATAAAGAACATGAAATGTTTAATGCAAATGCCAGATCAATGAGGAATAGAACTGTTGTAGAAATGTTCAAAAATATTGCTCATGGTAAAACTTGGCTTTGGCAAGAAAGTAAAGCAGAAAGAATCATGTGTATGGCAAATCATAATTATATAGACCCAGTTGTGAATATATAATGTGTGACAAATAATGAATTGATGAGTAAACCAACCCAAGTTCACCAGATACCTTTGTCTTAGAAAATAAAAAAACTAAAATTTTAACTAGGTATTTAAGATCAACATTCAAAGATTATACTATCACTAATGAAATTGAATATAAAAACCAATATGCAAACATTATTATAAGAAAATAGTAAATCAATGTTATCTGTGAATGCAGAAAGGATACCCTAATTTATTAGATGTACAAACCTTAGGCCTGCGCAGGTAAGCCCAACATTAGCTAAAGGATTGAGAAAGTGTAAATAGTTTTATGTTGTGAAAGTGAGCCTTTAGATCAGGGATTCTTAATTAGGGGTCCACGAGCCTAAACGGGTATGTCGATGGATTGCAAGTCCATGGAATTTTGATATTAACAGCCTTAAAAATTGTTTTTTTTTTGTTTATTTGAGTTAGTACCTATTTAACACACACTTTCTAAGCCAATTGATTATATCAGCACATAAGAATGTCTATGAGCGAGAGTGAAAGCAAATACCAATTTTGCCGGAAAGGTATTTTTAACAAACCTTCCAGGGTTCTTTTAAATTCCACAATCGACATGGGACCGGCGGCTTTACTTCCCCTCCTAAGTAAGTTGTGCTACAGATTTTTATCATTCAAGAAAAATCTGTCGATCCTGGCTGGGTTTGAACTAACGAACATCGGGTCCTGAGGCAAGCACTTTACCACAGGATGATCAAGGTCACTTGAAAAATAAAATTTAGCTTTAATTTGCCTCTTTTTTTTTTGCACCCCATCACATTGCTCGTTTGAATTACACACATATTTCAAAAATCAAGCTAGTGTGTTAGAGATGAAGAAAGTTGAATTAAGATGAAATGTACCTAAATTTGCAATGGAGAGCAGAAAACATAATTAGGAAAACCACCCTAAGTAGCCTACTGGTACACTAAACCAGGTTTCGAATGCCGGTCTCCCTGTCAGTGGCAGTCCAGTCTAAATGTGAGAGTGATTCCTTAGACTAATACACCACCAAAGCAGATTGTGTAAATAAAGAAACACGTGGTCCTATCTCACCAGCGTAGGTCTATATCTCTATATTTTTTTAAAATATTTTGATAGTTTTTCAATGTAAGTGTTTACTTTGTATTTTATTTGATGAATGATTTGTTTTGATGTTTAAATACTAAATCTGAGAAGGGTCTATAGGCCTCCCCAGATCACAAAAGAGGTCCATGGCACAATAAAGGGTTAGGAATCCTTGATTTAGATGGAAAATTGTTTTAAATTTGGTGTGGGAATAAGCGAGAAACACTATCCCTCATAAAAGTAACTTTTTATTTATTCCCGGCACCAATAGGAAGTCTTATCAGTGAAAGCATAGATTATTTTTTAGCACTGCTTCTTAACATTTGGGTACTATGTAGTATGTTATGTACTAGTTACGTTAATGATTTTAGGGATTAGGAAGGTTATATTTATATTAAGTATACCCGCATTTACGTGGAGAAAGAGAGTATAAAACCTTTTTAGGAAAAACCCCCCTCAGTACACCCAACAGAAATTCAATCCTCGATCTTCACATTATAATGTCGACCCCCGATCCTCTGTGGTGTATGCCCATAACATTGTTTTGTGTAAAAAGTAAATGTTTTATTTGATCAATATCATTTGAAATTTTAATTTATGAACCCAAGATGGGTCAGGTTAGTTTAGATTGGTTAAGAATCATAATTATATATTTGAATTATGGAAGATTTGAAAGTTATGCTTGTATCATAATAATTATTATAAGCATTAATTTGTACTTCTATATAATTGCGACATCATCTAACTTTTAAACATAGGTGTGGCAGCATCTTGAAATCAGTTTAGTTGTGATGAAAAGGTGTGTGTCGTCAAGCTTACATGTAAATTTATTCAAGATTTTTCATTTGACGAGATAAAAGGCAATTGTGTCTTGTGTGCAAGAGTTGGGTTTGCTACAAAAATAGGTGAAATGTGGTTGTTAACAATTATTATGCTTCTATAAAAACAATTATTCTTTGAAATATAATTTGAGGTGTACCTATTATATGTTGAGTGAGAGATGTGGCCTACTGTGACTTAGGTAAGTTAAATCCCCCCCTACACCTTCAAATTGATGCAATGTCTTTTTGAACAAGTAACATATATTATAAAAAGGAGTTTTTTGCTTGGAACAAAACATGACTTAAAATGTGCAACTTTTATGTATTGTCCCCTGGGAATAAATTAGCTTTTGTGCAATTTGCTGCTTCACGTCAGTAAATTTTAATGCGTTAAAATAATTTAATAATTAATAACAGTACTAACACCTACAATCATTATTGTGAATAAACAAATACTCTATATATACATATATATATAATATACCGTGACATTCTGACATTCTCAGTGTAATTTTTACCACTTTATCTACAGGACCTAATAAATTAAAAGTATTAAATAGATAAAAGATGAAAATTCATTTAATCGTTTAATTCATTCTCGATTCAGGAATAGTTTAAAATGTTGGGTACCTAAAGTGAATGAATTTAACTTTTCAGGGTGGATACAAAACATATTTTACAAAATTCCCTGACTTTTCCAGGTTTTCCAGGCAACATTTTTCAATTTTCCTCGACTACTTTTTTCTAGTTTCAAAGGTGGATGATAGCTTGTTTTACTTGTTATTGATCACATATTAAAAGTTTGTATCTACTAAAAATAAACGGTTTTATCAATTATTTTAACAATCAGAATGTTATTTTATTTAGGTATTATTTACGTTTATTTTAATGTTTGGTTGCAAAATTAATGGGATATTTTAGACATATTTTTAATTCCCTGACTTTTCCTTATTTTTAGTTAAATTCCCTGACATTTCCCTGTCTGTAGCTACCATGAACTTTCTTCCATTTTATTAGCTAATCTTTAAAAATTCTTTGAATTTCCCTTGTTTCTTCAACTTAAAAATATTAAATCAACTATTTTGTGTGATGGCGTGAAAATTGTTTATATTTCTGCTGTAAGACTAAAACCAAAAAATTATTGTAGCCTATATGTTCACATTAGATTGTCAGAATACCATAGCAAGAAACATACACATGTATCATAACATCTTTTAGATAATATAAAACATTATTTTTTTATATTTCAAGTTTATATAGTGCTAACCTTTCTCGACTAAAAAATGTACCATGAAACCGTGAAATTCAAATGAAAGCTTGAGTTTACAAATTAGAATCAGTTTAAGAATACAAATATCACAGATCTTGAAATTTTAAGTATAGCCAAAATAGAGAATTTATTTTCAAAGTGTAAATAACAAAAAACAGTTTAAGGTTCAACCCAAAGTTTAACATTTTGTATGATTACTAAAATATCACTCAGATTAAAATGTGTCATGTTAAAATAAATAATTAAGCCTTCAACATCAGGATTAATCTTTTTATATGTTGCAAATTCCGTGATCATATGAAAAATGTCATTTTTATGGAAAAGTCTTAAATAGTAGATGACAGTTTGTTTTTTGTCTTTAAGATACTTCTGCTGACAAGGAACTTATTTAAAAAATAATGTTATATTAATTTAACCTATCTCAAAATGTATAGTCTTTTTATCAGAGATTATAGATGTATATATGGATATACCTTCACATGTCTTACAACAACGTAATATTACATTATCAAAATAATTGTAATATCATATTAAGTAATTCTTAACCCCGCTATCTTTATTTTACAGAAACATAACATGGATTCCACCTACAAATTGAATAATTCTTACAATGAAAATATTATACTTTATAGGTATCTGAACACACATATGAATCAATCTATTCTAGAACGTAAAATTTCTATAGAGCGCAGGACGATCGAAAGCTTATATATATATATATATATATATATATATATATATATATATATATA
>CABEEJ010001068.1:47703-90513 GCA_901482245.1 Timema douglasi | reverse complement strand
TCTTGTAGCTCGAGGATTCTCACAAAGACCAGGACTCGACTCTGGAGAAACGTATGCCCCAGTCGCCAGATTAAGCTCTATCTGAACTCTTCTTGCTGTAGCAGTCGAAGAAAATCTAAAAATAAATCAACTTGATGTCTCAACAGCTTTCCTAAATGGGGAGATAGATGAAAAATTATTTATGCAAAAGCCAGAATTTCTAGAAAGAATCCTATGCAACATCATGGTTGAAGAAAGTGCTAATGAAGACTCCACCATGTTCAAAAAGGTAAAGAAAATGCTTGAAGAGCTACGCAAACAAAATGGTGAAAAGGTATGTCGTCTTAAGATGCGTTGTATGGACTAAAGCAAGCAGGATGCCAATGGTTCTGTAAATTAGATTCCAAACTTTGTAAATTAGGATTTATCCTTTCATCTACATTATGATCAGAGATATAGAAAGAAATCTGCTTGGAATTTATGTAAATTATGTAATCATGCCATTAAATAGTCAAGAAAACTGAATCATATAAAGAAAGAGCTGTTGAACGAATTTGGAATGAGAGATTTGGGAAATCTCCAATATTGTCTTGGTATAGAATGTGACTGTAAAAATGTAACTATTTCAGCCTCACAGAAGAAATACATTGATGAGATCCTTCATAAATCTAATATGGAGGCCTGTAATCCTGTGAAGACTCCCATGGTTCCGGGACTAAAGTTTAACAAGGCATCAACAGAAAACCGCCATATTTTCCATACCAAAATCTGATTGGAGCCCTTATGTATCTCGCAACAGGTACAAGACCGGATATGTCACATTCGTTAAGCTACTTAAGTCAATTTAATAATTGTTTTTCTAAGGAGCATTGGCTAGCAGCAAAAAGGGTCCTCCGTGACATTAAAGGTACCAAGGAACTGTATCTGATCTTCCAAAAGACTGGAAAACCATTGACCGGATATGCTTATACAAATTGGGATCATGCTTCAGTGATAGAAGATCGTAAACAGGGTACTGTTTTAAGTATGCAGGTTCAATGATCAGCTGGGAATCCAGAAAACAAAGAATCATTGCTCTATCTACTCAAGAAGCTGAGTACATGGCCTTAACAGAAGTGGCAAAGGAGGCAATGCATTTGAGGCAACTGCTGAACGACATGGGATCTTGTCAACAAGCCATCAACTCTTCAATGACAACATGTCTGCCCTAAACTTTACAAAGAATTCTATAATAAGTTGCCGGTCAAAGCATATAAGTATAAAAGAACACTTTATTCGTAAGAAGGTTAAAAATGGGACATTGTTGTGACATACAAGCCTTCTGAATCCATGGAAGCAGATATTTTTACAAAGGGCCTGGCAAGCCCCAGACACACCATCTTGAGTCAAGCTGTTGGACTACATACTCGGCTCTAACGAGTGAGGGGGAGTGTTGGGACTTGAGTAATTCCATCCACTCAATAGAACATTTTAGTAGGTGAGCCTTGATCCGCAAGAAGATGAGTAGTGCCTTCTAAATGTTCTTTAATGTCTTGGTTTACTTTGTTGTTTTCTTATTATCTATGATGTATATATGATCTGTATTATTAATTACAAGAATGAACAAATAATCATGAGCCATTTTTCTTTGTGTTTTAAATATGTATAAGATATGGAAACCATTAATTGATGCAATAATACCATTTCCAACACCTTTAAACACAGGTATACCTCGTTATGCGCGATCTCAATTTACGCGTTTTCACTATAATGCGATTTTTTTTTTTAAGTAAAAAAATAATGCATGGTTAACTGTAATTTCGCAGTAGACCTGTGTGGTGGTGAAGTGACCATGTGCGCGCACATTTCAGTAAGGACAAAGATCTTTACTGTACAGTTTGGTGTTAGGGGGGTATAGACAACAATGGAGATGCATGGGCAGAAGTTAAAGTCTTGTATGAAGGGAGTTTGTAAAAAATATTTGGCCTGAAGTTTCTGATTCTCATGATTTTTATCCTGAACACGAGCTTTCAAGACATGACATCGTTGACATAGCAAGATGTTGGATTTGAGGACATCGACCAGGCAAATGTGGATGAATTGGTTTAATCCCACTCAACAGAACTCACCAATGAAGATTTTCTAGAAATGGAGAATGGCATAAAGGAGTAAGAGCCATATACTGTTGAGATTATCAAACAACTTCAATACAACAAATTGTTGAGTTTCTTAAGCACATTAACAGTGCAATTATAAACATTGAAGAGAATGACCCTAACATGTGAAGAAGCTAGCGCCAAAATTGCCAAAGGGATTGAGTTCTTTGGCGTGCTATAAAAACCTTATAGAGAGAGGAAGAATGCTGCCCGTCAGCTGAGTCTTGACCAATTCGTCAAAAAAGTTGAAAATCTTCATTATAATGACGCAGGAACTTCACGACAGGGAGAGCTGTCAGGCAAGAGCCTTCAAGAGAAAAGGAGCTTACCATCTCAGGGCCTTCCAGAGAGTAAGAGCATACAGTCAAAGGCACTTCATGAGATCAAGAGCTTATCGTCCCATGGCCTTTAATAGAACAAGATCCTTCCGTCCCAGAGCCTTCAAGAGAGCAAGAGCTTACTATCCCAAGGCCTTCAAGGGAGCAAGACCTTACCGTCCCAGGGCCTTCAAGAGAGCCAGAGAGTGATAATCCATATTTGCCAGTTCCAGTTAATTTATCATGGAAATGAAGATTAACAGTAGCATTGCATTAATTAAATATATTTATTAAAAATTGTATTTGTTTACAAATTTCAGTGGATTGAAGATTGGCAATAGGTGTAGGCAACCTATAGTATTGTAAAAGTTTGATAAACTAATAAAAATTGCATTCATTTACAAGTTTAAGGTTTTTATTAATTTTTTCTTTTGGAGTAACCCCTATCAAACCCATCTTAAAATCAATTCACTTACCCCGCGATTATTAATCAGAGCCAGTCACTCGCGTATTGCGAAGAACAGCTGTATTACATTTCCCTGGTCTTTTTTTAATCTCAGAAATGTTATCCTCTATAAAAGAACATTGTTATGTCTACCCCTCTTCCCCTGCACAAATAAAAACGTTCCTGTGCCACTGGGAATCTGGTTCGTGAACCGGTCCGTCGGATGACTGCTGTCAGTACGAATGATGTGACCGGCAACAACACCTGAAGACCCTGCAGCCTTATAAGTAAAAGGTTATGTATTTAGGTTAAGTTAGTTTTGATTTTTTACTTTTGTTATTATTATTATTATTATTGTTAGGTTAAGTTAGTATTAGGTCCATATAGGTGATGGTTTTAGTAGGAAATAAGTGGAGCAAAATCTCCAATAGGGAGCCTCCCAGGGTGACGGATAGGGGGAGGCTCGCCTCCGTTGGGGCTTCCACCAATCCGGGGACTATTTGATACATAGGGTGGCGGGACATCTAGTAGAGCAGGAAATTGGGGGCATAAAATAAACGGGGCGGACCAGCTAGTAGGATAGAAAATTATAAAGTAGAAAATTATGACAACTAGTTTAAGTGTTACTTTCTATAATTAAATATAGTAAAATTAGACAAATAAATTGAAATAGACAAAACATTGTAAGTATAAATATGTCCTGAGCTACATACTAGGTATCAGGACAGGTATATGAGAATAAATAAATATCTTGTGATTGGTTTGCAGCAGCTTTTCAACTTTGCCTATCATGGGCCATATTTTTACACATTTGTGCCATCTTCTACCAACATCGTTTGCTATATGGTTATTGTACTCCAGTCTTGGTCCTTCTCCTTTTATAATTACCTCCGTCAAAGGTCTCAGCTATACATATATTTTAAATAGGTCTATGATTCAGTTAAAAGAAATAAATTATGTAAAATTATATTTAAGTTTGGAATACTGAAAAAAGACTATTAAGCTAGTTGAAGTATTTTCGACAGATACGCGTGGCAGGATACTGGTTTGATGTCACTTAACAGATACTCTAAAAATAAATAATGGGTTGAAACAAGGAGATACACTTCACACATTACTTTTTTAATCTAGCCGTAGTCTGCTACCTGACTGATCGGTTCGGTTGTGGCACATCAGTGCGACAAGTGCCGAAGAGATACTGCTGCTGACTGAGCTCTCACACGAGAAGGTATGATATTGGCTTTTTTATTTGCAGATTAGTGGAGTAGTACTCCCAGTAGTTCATGAAAAATGTAGTCTAATGATGAGGGGGATATTATTTTGTATCTTTATTTGCGCTTAAGAAAAAGAAAAAGTCACTATTGGAGGCACCGATATATTGAGAATAATATCAACTATAGATGGTTTATTACGGCAAGAGAATTAGCTCAAGATTATGAACAATTTATTTGTAGTGTAGCCTACAGAATGTAAAAAATCCTTTTCAATAATTGGTTCGAGTTAATGTTTCCGCTATTACAAAGCAAAGTACACCAATGAGGGAATGCGTACGTGCTGAGGAGAGGCTAATGTTAACATTATGGCATTTATGAAACTGAAATAACTTATTGACATTTTAAACGTCTTCTTTAGTATCTAGTTGTGTACGGTGGTGAATACTGGAAGTTTGAAGCCTGAGATATTAGAAATAGAGGGCTGGATGAGACTAAGATCAGTGGAAATTTACGTCTATGCTTTTTCAGTTATGTCTTTACCAGAATATTCGGCAAGCATATAATTTGAAAGGTAATGATATTTCTCAATTTCTGAAATGAAAGTTAAATTTACATACATCTCGGACGATACCCTAATTAAAAACAAGAAAAAAATATTTTTTTAAAAAATCCTACTATAGTAACGCCCTCTGCCTATTTGAATTATTTTCCTCGTTGGCCTAGTTAAGTTGTGTAATGTAATTAATGAAATCATGCTGAACAAAATGTTCAATACCCCAAGTAATGGATCTTGAATGTAGTTCAATGTTCACCAAGCCTCCTTGAGGATGGAGAGCTCGCAAATTATTCTTACTTTAAGAATCGGTTTCTCACCAATTGTTTAAGAGGACATAACAATTAAAGGGAAGCAGATTTGAGTTGGAAATTGGTATATTATTCTGAAAGAAGATATCTCTCTCTCTTAATATACAGCGAATGATACATATGTGGTTCAGACGCCATGCATGGGTTTGGGTCTCAAATGCCGTGTGTTACAGAGACTAGTCTGTCACGTTAATATCAAACTGTAACGTGTTAGTCAACGTGCGAGTTACTAACATGACGGTCTCCATTCTTCTAAAATCTTTATTAGCATTGTCAAAACGCCATCATGTGTAATGTGGCCTAACGTGCTGGTTCAATAAATAACATAAAAACCCATTTATAATATAAGTTTTGTGAGCCACATCTCTTCCCCATAACCATCATGGCAAAACAAAATAATGGGCTACCATGTAGGGTGCGAGGGTATCGACACAATGTAATTGATAATGTTAACATTATCAAAAGATCTTATTTCCTTGGGCCGCTAACTTGGATTGTGATGGAATACTGATATACACATGAATATGTAGGCCTATATTGTAGGTGTCTATAACCAGGAAAGGTTCATATCGGCTCTGGAATAAAAATATGACAAACCTTAGCATAAATATTAACCAAGCTATGTTTAAGTTTATGCTTAAGTCTCGTGGTGAAGATTTATATTTTTATTATTAGTAAATTTAACCCCGAGGACATTTTAGATACATTAGGCTATCGAGTATTACGTCTCTATTCAAAATGGAGGTTCTGACACCTTAAACATTATTTACCCTAATGCTAGGAGTTTAAATAATAAATTAGAGAACCTAGAAATCATGTCCCATTGCTTAGATCATGTAGATTTAGTTACAATAACAAAAACGTTGATACAATCGAATAAAAAACAGGTTTTTAACGTGGAAAAGTTCAACAGTATTTTACTCAAGCAGAGATAATCAGCTTGGAGGAGGTCTAGCCATATGATATAATATAATACTGAGGATAGCCACAGCCTTCGACCAATGGTAAGAAATAAGAAACAAACAAAATTGCACATATTAGCCGCCTACAATCCATCAAGAATCAATGCTAGCTTACTTCTAAATTCTTTTGAAGAGAATTTGAGTTTTCTTCGAAATAAAACCTGCTTTATAGTAGGAGACTTTAATATAGACAAGTTTAAACTTTGCCTCATATAAACATCTATTAAGTATTTTCTTATGGGTTTTCGCTATGCAACTCGAATCCTACTAGAATAATGGAAGTAGCCTCCAAGCTCAAATATCTTGTTCTGATAAATGGCCAGGGTCAGTCTAAGGCAAAAGTTTTGTGTGTGCAAAACTCACATTTTGCACCTCCTTCCCAACACAAAATGAAAAAACTGTGGAGAATACCATATATGGCATTTTAAAACTAGACTCTATTCATTAATATTTTTTACTGGTGATATATAGTATATATAATTTTTTTTTTAAATTTGAATTTAATTTTTGTTTAACATCTTTTAGTTTTTCCTTTTTTTTTACTTGAAAAAGTTTTGTTGACTCTTTTTGTTTTCTACTATAAAGTGAGGTATACAATTTACAAATATACAGTGAAATATAAAGTATACTACACTTTCAAGAACTACAAAAACGTGGATTTTCTTAACTATTTTATTTGGGAAATTAAAATGCAATATTTAGTTCCTAAGTACCTGAATCAGGATATAACTTTCCACCGCTCACACAACGTAACTTCTTTAAAAAAAAAATCAGGTATATTCTAAATCAGGGGTTCCCAAACAATGGCCCACGGAATGTGTTTAGCTGGCACACATACACTTTGAAAAATATTTAAAAAAAAAAAGACAAATACCGAAATGATAGTTTTCCTTAATGCATTGTATAAATATGCTCTAGGCGCGTTCCATGAAGTATATTTTAAGTGGAGGTGCCGATCCAAGGTACGTTTCTGATTTGAGGTGGGAGGAGGTAATTATGTTGGCAGCACAGCTTATATTTTAGTCATGTTTATCTATGGTTATAGGATATAAATATATCAAAATGAGATTTAGAACGAAATTATATAGATATATGTATGATTTAGAAAGAAATTATATATATATATATATGATTTAGAACGAAATTTTATATATATATATATAATGTTGGTATTATATGTATTGTGTTCAATCCAGCCCACCTAGAGCTTTGAATATTCTAATATGGCCCTCTACTTAGTAAGTTAGAGGACAACTGTTCTAAATATTAAATTTCCTAGATTTTATAGAAGTAAAAATGTTAATTAAATAGTTATAGTCCAATGAGGATGATATCTCATTTTAAATCGATAATATTGATCTCAGATATGTTTTTAATAACTTCAACTTGGAAAGACATATCTCGACTGAATCAACTGACATAGGTGTGGTGAGTACTGAGCATTGCGTTTTCTATGGTACTCAGTACTGAGTATGATCCTTAACGGTGTTTACAGGCTGCTAGGGACATATATTCCGATAGAGCGTAGCCCTATCGGTTTGTCGTGCTCGTGACGGTCCAGTTAAAGAGAGAGACAGTATCATTACCTCTCACTCTCACTTAACTTCTCACTTTGAGTACAAATAAAAGTAAGAAAAGTGGGGATTAGTAGCCTAACAAGAAATGTTTACAGAGGAATATGGTGGAATACAATGCTATCATTATTATTATTATTATTAGCACCGCGTCTTACTACCCGTTCGGGTTATACGCACTTACGCTAATGTGTAATGGTAGGGTGATTGTGAGATGAAATGGAGGACCTACAGTTTAACGTGGAATCCGAACCACGGTGGAGGCCTGGCATTCCTCACATTCACAAGATGTCTTGTCAGAGGTGAAGGAAGGGTTTGGTAATCAGATATATCTTTGCCGGGACCGAGGATTGAACCCCGGCCGCCAGCATAGAAGTCTGACACCTTACCCCTAGACCGCCAGGTCACCGACTATAATGCTATCGTTAGAAGGACAGCTACGCTAAACTACACCTAGCTCAAAGGGTGGATCCAGGGCTAGTTGTAGGGGTGAATTGGTTTATTGGTTTTCACAAGGCTCCTTCAAGGATAAATTTAATAATTTTTGTTAATAAAGATTTTAATTTATAATATTTTAATAATAATATTGCGAGTTTAACAAACTAGTTGAAATTAACAATGCATATAATAATAATAATAATAATAATAATAATAATAAGAGGACTTCAAGAAATAACACAATTTGGACTAACCAACTTGTAATTTTAATACAAAAATAACGTAAAACAAAAAGTCACCGTCACAATAAAAGTAATAAATATATACTGTACATAGATATAAAGTGTTTTAGTAATTAAATAAAAATATGTATTTTAATACTAAACTTAATAATATAAATACTGGAAAATTTTAGTTTTAATCCCCTTTCTTTGCTCTAGAGCTAAGTTGAAAGAGATGTTGCCTAACTTTGATTAGGTCGTGTAGGAGATAGGGTGAAGAAGGTGCTAGTCAGTCATTCTTTACAACTTTAAAGTATTGGATTCAATGTTTATGAATATTTTCTATGCAGGAGGGGATGATTGCACCTAATCCCCCCTGGATCCACCCCTGGCCCAGCCAGGGAAACTCTAAGAAATATATGACTTTTAATGCTAATGAGAAAAAATTTCAATGTGCTGTTTGTAAAGATGATTACATATTCCAACAATTTAATATACAGAATTAAATACACTTTTTGGAATGTGTGGGATAAAATTGACATTAACTAAAAAAAGGTTAAGTAAGATAAACACTTTTTTTAAATATGATATTCAACTAAATACAATAAGTGTAATGATTTTTATATTTTTAGACACAATTATATTTAATTAGGAGTGATTGCCATTAATGATATGATTTAAATATTTAGGCCTAAGTACTATAATTGTATTTGTAGACAGAATTAATTACAGGTTCATATTGTTTACACTGGCATCATACAAACTGGTTGATAAGCTGTAAAAAAAACTTGAGGGCTAGATGAGACATGTGGCCGACATTATTTGGAATAACTGGTTGACAAGTTCATACTTAGGTGGACAAAGTGACAGAAAACTGGCCGACCGATTGGGGCTCCAGCTAACTGATCGACAGCACACTGGTTAACATGTATGGAAAAAGTGGTCGACAGACAAGTGACTGTCACTCACAAGCAATTTCGATCACATGGTCGATGCAAGTAGGACCATGTGATAAAGAGCCAAATGGTCGACAAAAAGTAGACAAATATATGGAATGCTAGTTGGGTCAAGTATCCGACCCTAGTATGCATAGGTGGGCAAAGTGATCTACATACGAATGGTTGACCAATTTGGTTGCATAAAACTAATTGACTATAAACTGGTCAACATGTGTGGACAAAGTGATCGACAGGCAAGTATTCTACACGAAGGAGTACTTAGACCAAGTTGTTGATAAGAGTAGGACCATGTGCTAGACGACCAACTGATCGACAAAATATTAACACATATTTGATAGACTATGTAACTAGTGGCCGTCGACTCGTCAACAAATACGTACATAGAACAACAAAGTAATAGACAGCCAACTGGTCGACAAAAAACAACAACTGGTGACAAACGTTTAGATAGATTCGTATAAAAGTGGAGCACAGGTTAATACATTGCGAATAAAGAACTTGCTAAGCCAAAAGCTAGGTGTTTTATTTTTATATCCAGGTGTTCTTTTTCCACTAAACATTTAGTTACATTACAGTGAGCGTCTGTCATCCGTTAATAATAACAATCTCAATCGATTAAAATAGTGCGCTACACTTATAATTAAATAAACAATGTCCCTTATGTTTAATGTACAAATAAAAATAACTAAATGTTGATAAATCCACCAATCATATACAAAATATACAGCGAAAATGTAAACTAAATTATTGTAAGATAAGAGCAGAAAAGGTATGTTCTCTAAGAATAAAATACAAGAAATTCATACAAATATTAAAGTTATTATTTTTATTACAATAAATAATCAACAATAATATACACATTTCTCTAGCCATATCACTCACAAGTAGCCTAAGTAACGTTGTTATCTCCTGATTAAATATCACTTTATTTGGAAAGATTCTCACCTGGACTTTTTGTTTAATTGAATGTATTTAGAATCTATTTGGCGTTGTCACCTGGCTATTTTTGAAAATTATATGTATGCATAATCTATTTGAAGTGCTTCCCTCCCAGCAAAATTTTAAAACTCGATGTCTTTAGAAACTATTTGGAGGGGTCCTCAACTCAGTCACCTCAATCACTTGGCACATTTTTGAAAATTAAATATCTATAGAAGTTATTTGTAGTGTTATTAAAGTCCTTTAGCTTCATATTCGAGAATATCAGACGGTGTGAACTACATCTAGAAGGGGCTAATTTATTCCAAGAGTGGCAATCACCTCTCTTTACACTCCACTTATCGTTTTCATTGTCCTTAATTTAGAGTGGTCCATTCCCACATTTTTGAAAGTATACTCTTTTAAAAGATATTTAGAGTAGTCCCCCCTCCTAGAACCTATTTTGAGTAGCGTCCTTCGGAAATTTTCTAAAAGTTTGGATGCCTCCAGAAGCTATTTTTAATAGTCCTCAAACAGTTTACTTTTTAAAATTTAGATCTCCTGAAAGCTATTTGAAAGAGTTTTCTTCCAAAAATGTTTAAAATTTAGATGCTTCCAGAAGCTATTTAGACTGGTCCTAGCTTGAATTTTTTTTTTCGAAAATTAGACGCCTCTGGAAACTATTTGAAGTGGTCTTCTCTGGAAAACTTTTGATAATTGAATGTATATATAAGTTATTTTGAGATTAATGCAAGATATTTCAACTTCATATTCGATAATATCAGAGTATTTATTCCAGCTGAGATTATTTTCAGGGAGCGATGCCCCTCTTGCCCCCGCCCCCTCAGATTGCAGTACTACACAAATTTCTTAGATAAGTCCATGCAAAAAAAATATTGCTGACCATCTCCTGTTGGAAGACTTTACCACGATCCACCATAGGCAGGACCTCTCCCTCCCCACTAAAAACGAGGGTAGGCCTACATCCATGATATTACTCTAAATTCTCAACGTACATTTTTTAAAGGTCTGGATCAAAAGGCCATTCTATTATCTTACGTGTGATGTGTGCTCAGCTACAAGTAGAGATTAGACAAGATAAACAGTAGTATGCATAGGCCTATATATTTACAAAAGGTGATTCACCCAGTGCTGGTGGAACTTTATTTGTGTAGGGGTGTATACGATTTTTTTTTTAAATGAGTTTTTCCTCAAGTAAAAGGAGATCTGGGGACTCAACACCATACATTTTGTGAAAATAGAATACCCTTAGAATCAATTTTTAAATGTCCTTGTCCAGTATTATTTTGAAAATTAAACTCCTTTCCAAGATATTTGGAGTGATCCTCCCCTATAAAAGTTTTGAGATTTGGATACCCCTAGAACCTAATTATAGTTTTCCTTACCTAGAATATTTTTAATTTAATTTTTCCGGAATTTATTTAAAGTGGTTTTCCCATGGCAAATGTTTAAATGTGTAGGCCCAAAAAATTATTTATAGTGATCCTCGCCTTTAAATTCTCAAATGATGGCAAAATTCAAGAACATTTCCAGGGATTTTTCCCAATTTTACTGGTGAGTGGCCACCCTGAAAATACTACTTGCGGTATATCCCTCACAATTAACTACAAATAACACTTATATCACCTCCTGACAAAATATTACTTTAGCTTTATCCCTCACAATTCATTACCAGTAACTCTGTTAATTCACGTCCTAACCAAATATTACTCTAGGTGTATTCCTCACAATTAATCACATGTAACACTGTTATACCACGTACTAACAAATTATTACTTTAGATATATCCCTCACAATTTATTACAAGTAACACTTATATCACATCCTAACAAAATATTACTTGAAGTATATCGCTCACAATTCATTATAAGTAACACTGTTAGATCACGTCCTAACAAAATATTACTTGAAGTACATCCCTCCCAATTAATCACAAGTAACATTTTTATATCACGTCCTAACAAAATAATACTTTGGCTATATACCACGCAATTAATTAAAGTAACATTGTTAGATCTCTTATTGACAAAATATTTTTCTTGATATAGGCTAATATATCTGTTGCCAGCAGCAGTGTGTTGTTTTAATCTTAAACAAGTTCAAGATACCTATTTAGAGCCAAATCTTCAAAGCCATTTTTTAAATATTTCAAGTTTTTGAAAAAGCAATCATTGGTAAACTACCCACAAATGACCATTTATTTAAAAAAACAAGTAAACTTATACAATGCTCTTTGTCATGTCAAACATTCCCAAGATACTAATATGAAACTGAATCATCAAATCTCTGTAGCATGTCAATCAGACAGATTGGACAGCTACAATTAAATGTCAATATTTTAATAATTTACAAAAGAAAAAAAAGCAATATCAACATATTTAAAAAAAAGTAATCTACCTCAAAGTTTATTTTCCCTGACTAGATGCAGTCAACTTAAATCATGTATCTCCCCAAATTGAAACACGTGGTTGTTAAAAATATGCTATTTTGATAAATACTGTAGCAGTTATCAAAGAAGAGGATTAATATTATCATATTTATGAATACAATACGTTAAAGCATACCCTTTGTCATTGGATGATGTCGGATAAATTTACTTACGCTTGCCATGCTGTCTACAAGAAAATATAGTAGTGTACATCTGCATCACAAGTTCTCATAAAAATAATAACGGATCCTAAATAACATAATTAAAACAGATACATTTGAATAAAAGATGTTTTGGTGTTTACTCACCTTTTCAAGATATCCTTGGATTCGTTTGTCACACATGTGAAGCATAAAATTATTCAATAATAGCGGCCTCACCTATTATCATAACTACAACTGACAAAGTGAATATCGGGTTCGATACACTCACCTACATCGCGTCAGACAAGACTGGCGGCAATTCAAGGGAACATTTTTCCTTCTTACCCTCCAAGCGTCGGTCTCTGATTTGCCTCCACCTTCATCCGTATTTCTCCTTTCTATATTTATGTGTTTATCACCCTTTCTGCTTTGTTCCGTTCATATCAGATTGGGGAATATATAAAGGCCCACGTCCGGGTTCACATTATAGCCAATTTACTGCAACCCAGCGTTGAAGGAAGAACTCCTACATCGTCACGAATCAAAGAACACGATGACCATGAAGTTTGAGGCGTTGGATACACCACCACCATGGACAGGACGACGCACTTCGATGACGACTATAAAGTTTGGGCCATCGGATCCTCCGCCGCCATGGATAGGACCACGGACTTCGATCAATTAAGTATCATGAAATAATCAACGAGTCCTTATGACTTAAAATCTAATTTTTGTTGTAAAAGATAGGCAATGTCTATTTGCACCTTTTTAGTTTTCTGTATATTGTCGGAGACGATTTTCATTTGTGTTGATAGTATGTCGAGTTGACAGTTAACCAACTTCAAGTCTTGTTGACTTGCAAATTTAAAGGTTTATTTTATTGATTAAATATTGTGTCCTACAGAATGCGGGACAAGTCTCATTATTACTAGTTTCAAATATTGTACACCATTCCTATAGACTATGTTGCTCTGTATATTTACCATACAGTCATTGCGTTACGAGACTATGGCTTGGAATACAGTAATGTCTTAGTTAGAGACTTGCTAAACTTCCACAAGTTCCATTAGTCTATTTTGACCAAATGTTTCTCATGACGCCGTGAACGTCATGTACACTGATTTAATTTTTGGATGGCTACAACCAGGTTGTCTGTATTGTATTCCATATCTCAGCTGAGTTGATGGAACACTTTATTTTGTGTTGGTTAAGCAGTCACGCTTCTCTTGCGGTTTTAGCTTCGGTGAGAAAACCAAGGAACTGCTATAGAGTCATATTTGGGTTCACGCAAATAATACTCTCTTTTTATTTGACTGGTTTTTGGGCATTAGGTTAGTGTTGCTCTTAGTTTGTTGGGTTTGTTTTTATTGTTTGTTTCTTTGTTTTGGCAGTACCGTAAGGGAAAGAGACCAGCCATGGTACTATTTTGTTGACACCTGTTTATTAGCCATCGACCACTGTAGTCAAGGAACCTTTATATTTTTTATCATATTACAAAATGTTTCAAAGAGATTATCTTACAACCCAGTCTAGCATACCTGATTAAGAGTTATATATATATTGTTACATTTAAGACAATCAGGTGACCGTCTCGGAAAACTAACCCTCTGAGCCACCGCGGCCCCCTTCTCTGAGATAGGGGTTGCAACAATCTCTCACAAATGGCGCCCTTGACAAAGTGAGAAAAAGAACGTGCATTAAAGACACTATACCTAAATATTAGAATTTAATCGAAATAATACCTTAGTTTTTATAAGTTTTATTGTTAATTAATTTATATACTAGGATAGCAAAATTGTTAAATTTAAGAATTATATAGTTAACCATGTAAATATTTAACCCTAAGATTTACTTCTCAACAGCACTTCAAATATGTAATTGGATGTAAAGAAGAAAAAAAAGAACGAAAAAAATCTATGAATCTAGTAAACAGTCCGCGGGCTGGCGAAGATGTTTTTCAGGCGGACGCAGGTCAGCTCCAACATGATCGTCAAGGGCATTGGCGATTACGACGCTCCTGGCCGTCCCTACCGCCGAATAAGGCACGTTGTAGTGAATCCCTTCGTCGACGTCGGAAGGTGACCTCGGAGTCGTGTGAGACTGGGAGGGGAGGCCAGATAGTGGGAAGAATGGCGTGTGTGTAAGTGTAAGTGCAAACGCCGACCTGGGCCGTATGTGTAGTGGAGGGGGGAGACTGTCTCCCTCCTACGTATATGTTGACAGTGCACCCTATTTGGGGATACAGAAACTGAAATAACATTTTTTATTATCAAACATAACTGAGTTTCGTGAACCCAAACGGGTTGGAGAATTTTTTTTTGTATCATTTTGTTTTGTTGTTCCACAATGTATAACAATTGATTGTAAAATGAATAATAAATTACATAAGAAAGAAAGATAACTCTTACCCTTTTAGTTTATCTTCTCCACGAGTTAGCGCTTAGGCTGCTCCTCGCTCCCCACCCCACAAGTTAGCGCTCCAACTGCTCCTCGTGTCCAATTCTCTCACTCCCCACCTCTTACCTCCCTCTCGGAAACGTGATGCCCAAACGCACCCGCCGCGGCACTTCCGGCGGAAAGAACAAGACCCACAAACCCCTAATTCCCCCAAACCCGGTCCCTCCTCCGTGAACCACACCTCCTACGACAACTCTCTCTTCCCTCCCCCTCTAATCAGTTCCCAGTGTCCACGACCCGAGTACGCTCGCGACGTGCAACCCCGCAAACAAACGCCAGCTCTGGACCATAAGCGCTCCCCGCCCGCTTCTATCGACAGGGACGCCCTTCAGTGGGATTTCGCGGAGATCCTCTGACAATAAGTGTGTTACAAAAAAAAACGTAACGATTTATATATATATATATCTCGTTCTATATTTTGTTATTAACTACTTGATTATTTTCTTCTTCAGAAAAATTCATCCAGTAGCCCGGCTCCTACACAGCCCTAGTAGCTACAGCAGAATATTCAAATTCACAAAGTCTAATTATCTGCATAAAACTTCAAAGTACAACCTGTAATATCATTGTAAACGTTAATTTTGTTATTTCTTTTTTATTGTAATAAATCTATATATTGTTTAAACTAAATCTTTTCAACTTAACTTTCACCATGTTTATTATGACACCATATTAGTCCAGTAGGATATAAAGATGTTTCATCTCTTTTTTAAATATTTCAAGTTTTTTAAAAATCACTCTTCAACAAATTTTTGACCAAAAACCAAATAGCTTATACGTTGTTATTTGTGATATCAATTACTCCTTAGGTATGCATTTTAATCAGAATCTTTAGATCCAGTTCCAAAAAAAATTGCATTAAAAATCTCTCATTTGTAAACTATCCTTAATTTGAAGGCTACCTAATCTAAACGCTAGGTTCAAAATAAAATAAACGTGATGATATATTGTCCTATTACTTCTAGATATCAAGTTTGAAAAAATTAATCAAACCATATCTGATCCGTGGCCAGGGACCTGTTGACAGACAGACATGGGGACAAACAAGATTGTGAAAACTAGTTTTTTGAGTTCAAGTTTATAAAAAAAGTAAAAATTCATCAATATCTTGAAATCATTTTTTTTTCAGGATTACAATACTTTATCTTGATATGAATAAGTAAAAGGGTGGTTACCCTGGTATGTGTTTGGACACTACTTTGCAACAATAAAACTGTTCACTGAGGCCTGTCTGTCGATTAATGTGTAGCTAACATTGTATCACCACTCTCTAACACCAACACTGCTTACTGAGGACTGTCTGGTTTATTAGTAATTCTTGCGTAGCTAACATTGTATCACCACTCTCTAACACCAACACTTGCTTAGTGAGGAAGTATACTCGATACTTCCTAGTTTATAAACTAAACATTTTAATATGACATCAAATTTACCCTTTCGTTAAACCAGTGGCGTGCCCAGACATTTCCATCAGGGAGGCCACTGGGATTTTACCAAGTTCCCTCCCATATCATCGTCTGATATTTTTTTTTAAATCAGATGTCTCTAAAAGCTATTTGGAGCTGCCCAACCCCAGATAAAAAAATGGATGCCTCCCTAATTTATTTGGCATTGTCCTTACATGGATTTATTTTAGTTAGATGCTTGTATAATCTACAGGTTAGCTTCATAAATATTTTCAATTGTATTTAGAGTTCAATGCGCTCTTCTCCTAACAAATAGTTAATTTTTACGAGTTGTTTTGAGGTAATTCATTACTTACTTACCATCACAATTGTCACAAAAATAAACCAGAGTAAATTCAAGCCCATTTCTTATTTCCTTTTCTAGTTTATAGTGACCTAACGTACATGATTTGGAGTGTTCATCTAATTTAATGATCTGTTTAGAAAAAGGCATTACATCAATAATTCGGTGACCCGTAGTAGAAGAATCCTGTGTTCTTTCAACCTTTCAATATTTTCTATGAAACGTGGTGGTAAGGTATTATCATTACTATATTTCATATTTTGAAATAGTGTTTTCACTAACGAGTGAAGGATGTTCCACATTCGGTAGTAAATCCTCCATTTCGTCATCTTCATCAAAATGTATGTGTCTGCCTGCATATCTTTGTAAGTGGAGGCTCCTGCAGATGGTGAAGTCTTCACTTTCTTGGGCGCAAGTCCTAAAAACAATTATATATATATATATATATTACATAGTTATTTATTTCTTACAGAACGTCTTACTATCCGTCTAAGCTATTCGCAATAAGTTATTATAATAGGGTAAGAGTGAGTAAAGTAGAATAGAGGGGAAATGTACCACGTTTGTGTAGAGGAAGAGTGGGAAACTGTTACTAAAAGAAGTTTTAGTAGATTAAACCAAGCTAGATTTCAAACCTTTACCTCCCACTCACTAACAAACCAGAAAACGTGTAATTTACTCGGCATGCATACTGATTTGGGTTTACAATTACTAACCCATAACTTATAAATTATATAATAATACAATCAACACCTTATATTTTATATATATCCAAGGACTATTTTAAACTTTAGGTAGCCAACATACTCGATTACAAAAACTAGCCCTCAGTTCCGTTTGGAACCAATTTAATGGAGCCACATTTCATTTACAAGACTACTTTTTTTTTTACAATTTATTTATCCACATAAATATATTTGTCACATTTTTGGTATACTTACAGAATTTTTTTTAGAAAAAAAACAAATAAAATACGCCTAAATATACATAAACTAATAAAAAATACAAATATTAGTAGTAAAATTTTCAAACTACAATTACTTTTTAAGAGGCCGGTCAACACTTGTTTACCCATTAAAACATGGTAATACTAAATAAAAGATTGTGACAAAACCGTTCTATGGATTTGAAATCGGTTTTCCCCAATGAAAAGGTATTTATATTATCCAGGAAGAAGACTATGTTAAACAGTTACTAATCATACTAATTAAATTATACAATGAAAACTATCACATTTTCAGCCTCACACTATTTTGCTTATAATGACTTCATTAATTGATGTATTCAAAATTGAATTTTACTATATAAAGCAGAACTATTTTTACTTCAATTTTCTTAGACTAGAATTTTTATTTATTGTTCCATTAGTTTTTTATATTTTTATAAAATGAATAATTACTTTAATTAGATTAATATGGATGTAAGTATTAATGTTGGAAAAAGAAGAAATCACAAGATTAGATAATATCTTTCTCCTGATTTTAGTTATTTTTTTTATAATTTAATAGTTTAATACTGAGCCTTAAAACAATATTTTAAGAATTGAAATTTTAAAGTTTGGTAGCCGTCGTGTAACGCTGCCTGTTGTCAAACAAGGAACTATGTGTACCTGCTGGCAACTGTCCACTGTCTTTCATCTACAGCGTTGCCGCGATCGTTTTCATATAGAAGAAGAAATAAATCATTTCTTCCAACATTTAGAATCTTTAAAATTGTGTTTCAAATGTTTTAAATCAAACATAGGAATCAATGTATCTGCCTGAGTGTGGTTGGCGTTCAATCTGAACCACCGGTACATTTTAAATTTAAAATGTTATCATTACTGTAAAGTGTTTTTTCAAAGTATTTATTTAAATTATTAACTTTCTTCTATGCACCATGTCTTAGCACACGTTCGGGCTATCCACAAGAACACCACAAACGTGAAATTAAATTACTTTGTATTGAAATAATGGGAAACAAAAGTCAATTTCTTTTAAGTGCACCGCGAAAGAAGTGGCATAAAATTATTTTAGAACATTTAAAGAGAAGTTAAATTAAAATACTACTTAAGAATATTTTAAAAATAAGCTAAATTAAAATATTATTTTTGGACACAATATATTGTCATTACTTTGTTTTGGCAGTGAGGTTTATTATAGCTAATTTATAAAAATTATTAGACCTAATTGTAAAATTCCCACACCGGACGTCACGTGGCCTAGAATCTTAGGCTTACTTTGACTATATTTTCGGTTACGAAGAGATCAAGGTTCAAATCCCAGCGCACTATGGATAGTTTTATTTGTAAATATTTATCACCCTTTCTCCAAGCAGATGCTGGTACATTTCCTTTGGAACTTTACCTCCACTCCATTGTGTTATTAAATTAAGTATTTAGTAACAAGGGTAGTCTATATGGATGGTCGAGTAGTTTAAGGCGTTTGACTCGCAACAAATGGGCTGTTCTTAACTGAGCTTGAACTTCTAATCCCAACTGGGTGAATTGGATAAATCTTACTGATAAAAAATTAAACAACCACTGTATTAAACGCACTTATTTGAAAAAGTTTTCATAATTAGCGCGGTCCGGATTTTGATGACCCAAAAAGTCTAAAAAATAATCTATATAATCACATTAAAAATGCCCAAAAATTAATTTAAATTTACAAAAAAAAAAAACCAAAAAGACAATGAAAAATTAATTAGCACGAGACTAAATCAAACACCCACGTGACAAGTGGAAACTAAAATGTTTGCAGCGCAAAACCACAATAATTACACTTGCATTTTGCTAAACAGTTAACCTTGATTTACAAACTCTAGCTACCGCTTCCACTGATGTCCAGCCATGTAAGTAGAGAAGGTATAGATTCATTTGAAATTTATATTTATTATCTTCTCATTCCAACAGTTGTATGAGGAATAATAAAATGTTTGGTTAGTCCGTTTACAAAACTTATTAATATTCAACATAACCGTTTAAAAATTACCAAAAGATTAATTAAAGTATGTAAAAATGACCTATAAATTAGACATCTCTTCAATCAGGGAATGACAATAGTTTTTTTTATCACCGCGTCTTACTACTCATCCGGGTTATACGCTTATGTACTAATTATGCTAATGGGTTAAGGATGAGGAAAGTTGAATTTAAGGGAATTGTTAGTGGAGAGTAGGAAACAATTTAGGAAAAAACATCCTCAGTACACACGACCGGGATCAAACCACGATCTCCCTGTCATCGGCAGTCTCATCGTACAAATGAGTATTGTCTGTGATGTAAAAAAATAAATAATAATAATCAAATAAATATACCAAAGATTATTCTTTATATAAAGGAGAGCAATAAAGAACATAGGGAGGAAAAGTTATTTGGAAATCAAGGCTCCCAGATAGTGGGACAAGGTGGGTTCATTAGAATAACTCCAGGTGGGGTATTAAGACCTTAAACATAAATTTTCAAGGGTTTTTACATTTGTAACTGAGAGGGTTATTTTAATCAATATTGTCTTTTTTTCTAAATAGTTCATACAAATATATTGTATTTACTTTTTTCTAGATAATCTAATGACATATTTCACCTTGTAGCCTTTAGGATAAAGTTGAGACATTGTACTACTGGAAATCTGTATTTTCATAAGGATCAAATGTATTTTTATCAAAAATACAACTGCATGAATAATTTGGAATAGTTTCTCACATAATAAACCAATTTCTACTATTTACGAGTGTGGTATAACCACAATTTAAACCTTTATATCCTCTGTGCTAATATAAGCGAGCGTATCTTATTAATTCTTAAATGTATATTTTCAAAATAACTAGAGCAAGGGACCATTTTTTATGTGTATTTTTTGAAACTGAATAAAGCAAATCTATTTTTTGAAATAATTTTGTTTCGGTTAGACTTAGGTCGTTCGTGTGGTTTTTTAGTTACAATATTATAATTTTAAAATAATTATGATTTACTAAAGGCTTACTATGTATCTATAATGCCTAGATTGGTTAAGGTTGGATAAAATACGTTGAGTTTTTTTCGCGTTTTTTCTTTAAACGCTTGTTCCTAGCCCTGAGAAAGAAAAATAGATTTTTATTTTTCATGAAAATACTATTTTTATACTGAGTTTTGTTAAAATTGGAGGACATTAACTCCTTATTTAAGTATTTGTATACTATTGTAAACTTGTTTACAGATAATCATTTTGACTCGTAGTTTGTGCCAGGGCTAGCAAAGCTTGAAATTTGACAAAGATATTAGTAACAAACCAGAGCCCCTAACAAAAATATTTTATGCAAAGTTCCTTTCAGTTTATGCCAGAGAGACCGAGTATATAATAACTACTCTATTAAGGTAGGGATGAGGAAGGAAGCATTTTAGAGATAATCAACCCGCATTTGCCTTCAAGATGAGTGGGACAACATATATGGACAAGACAGCTTCAGTAGACCCGACTGGGGTTTGAACCCCAATCTCCCCGTCGTCATAAGGCCCGTTTAACACGAGAGTGACGCCTTAAATAATTTGTCTACTAAAGCGGGTGAGACTGATAATTGCGTGATAACTTTGACAGTTTTTTTTATCACGTCTGAAGATGATAAAAATAGTTATATATATATTCTATGAAATTTTATTATTTCTCGCTACAAAATTGTGGGCCAAAATAAGATCAAAACTCAAAAAACATTTGTATCTTATTGGGTGTTTATGAGTGTTCAAAACTTGGTCAGTTTCCATTAAATTAGTTTCTTACACGTAAAAACTTCAATACGAGTTTTGACCGAAATGTCAGCTCTGGCCACCTCACACTTTGCATTACTAGCACTACCCATAAGAATTAATAAAATGACAAATATTTTATTTTTTAAGAAGTAGTTGAAAAGATAAAAGGTGATAAAATGAGCACACGTGTCATTAAATAATTAATTTGATTTCAATTTTATAGGCGAATATCTAAAAATTCAATAGTTTTATGCACAATCGTGTATTATTATTAGCACCGCGTCTTACTACCCGTTCGGGTTATACGCACTTACGCTAATGTGTAATGGTAGGGTGATTGTGAGATGAAATGGAGGACCTACAGTTTAACGTGGAATCCGAACCACGGTGGAGGCCTGGCATTCCCCACATTCACAAGATGTCTTGTCAGAGGTGAAGGAAGGGTTTGGTAATCAGATAAATCTGTGCTGGGACCGAGGATTGAACCCCAGCACAGAAGCCCGACACCTTACCCCTAGACCACCAGGTCACCCATAAAAATAAGAAAATAGAATATTATCACTCTTGCACAGCCTTAAAGCCACTCACACGTTTATATTGGCATAAGGTGGGTGTCCCTGATATGGCCATGCTAAGTTGTGAGAATTTTTCTAGCTGCCATTTTGAAAAAAAATCAAAACTTTTTTTTTGTAAATCGTTCTCAGGCGAATGGACTTTCAAAAAAATAAAATTATTCCCCATAAAAATAGTTTTACTGGTCCAAAAAAACGAAATCCCAAAAGTCTACCTAGTGGCCATATTCAGTTTCATAGGGCAGTTCTGCTCAAATTAAATAGTTTTGGTGTAAAATGAATAAACATGATACTATATAGCTGAACCCGGAAGCTGGGAGACGCACCTGTTCTTGCACGTGTGTGGTCTTTCATGGGAGGGGGAGGTTTTGGCGCGGACTACTGGCCAATCAGTGCCTTTGGTTTAGCGTCTGTGTTTGACCTTATCTGTAAGGAAAGCGTCAGACGCGGACACTAGCCGTTTAGCACGTAAAGAGTAAAGACGTGTACTCTCAATTTCACTTATCGACACGTGTAGAGTCTAGAGATGGGAGAATGTAGAGGTAGCCCAGGTGGCTAAATAGCTATCTTTAGCTATGTATTAATTATTTCATGTTTCTAAATTAAAATATCCTTGGTAATAATATGTAAAAGATTTATTCTAATAAAACTTCTAATTCAAATGCTACGATAAACAACATCTTTTTAAATAGACTGTATACCTCTACCCCCACCATTGTGCCGACATAACCCCGTGATGCTCTACCGAAACTGACTGCCGTGGACGAGACAACGTAAGAAGATGAGATTGATCATCAAATCAGCTGACCGGAGAAGGTGACTGGTTGCAAAAATGGCGCCTCTACGTGGGGCTTCTCAACAATCAGCTGATAGACGACGGGTTACAAAAATGGCGTCACAACGTGGGGCTTCTCAACAACAGCTGATGACAGCTGACCAGAAGATGACGGGTTACATTTAAACAATTGACATTTACACTCTAGTCAATACAATTCAGTCCATAATCCCCTCTTCTTCACCTTGTCAGACATTATTTTATATCTGAAACAAAACTACAAAGTTTTAACTTAGTAATTTTGTCAGGAGAAAAGATAAATGTGCACTGAACTTGATATGGCCATGGTGCACTTGATATGGCTACCTAGCTGGCCATATTAGGAGCAGGTCAGCTTTCTTGAAAATCGTTTGGTTATGAACTAGTAAAAGATACGCCATCAACGACAACACCAATCGAAAGAGCATTCAAAACTGAATAGAGCATTATGGTTTTAATGGAAAAAGTATTTGAAAAACATGCGTAAAACAAGAGAGACTTACCAGAGAGAAAAAAGAAGAAGTCCCACAAAAAAAAAAAAAAACAGGCAACTGACGACATATTACTTAACATGGCTGGATGGTAAATGATCACGTGACACACTGAGAGGCTCCCTCAATGGATGCTGATGTCATCTAGTGGATTTTTTGGTTAGCTAACTCACAATAGGAGGTTGGCTATATCAGGAACATAGCCATAACACGAGAACCCACCTTATTTTGAATTGGTACTTGACAGTAAACTTAGTACATTCAATGGAGTTCAATGGGTGCATCGCGCCGAACAACCTTCAACATGTATTTAATTTGTTAGTGTATTCTAATGAACTAATTTGAAATAAAAAAGTACTCTGTTTGATATGGATGTAAATATTAATTTAATTAATATGTATTCTTCTTACAAAATAATTTCTTTAATTATATTGATATTTTCCCAGATGGAATTTAAAAAACACATATATTTGAGCCATTTTGACGCTACCCTCTCCCCCCAACCCCGAGTTTTTTTTATTTATGCAGTTGCACACGTCACACGCACCTTAGACCAGCCCTGAAAATGGCCACAGTTTTGATCATTGGCGTCTATAAGTGGGTGATAAGTGGGTGGGTGCCATATTTATCTTTTTGTTAATTTTTATGGAAAAATCAAAATTATATACTTGGGATTAGGTTGCAAGTTTTATATTAACAACTTTGAATCATAAATATCAGACTTAATAGAGATAAAAATGTAGATCTCCTACGATTCCCTCTTTAACAACAGTTTTAATTTCATTTAATTAATTTCAATAAACACGAGAAAAATATAGTGTGTCTTTTCAGCTACAACTCATATTTATTTTTTGATAATTTTTCAAAAATATATTTTGATAAAATTGGTTCATGAAACTCATAGACGAAAAATTATGTTCAAATGCTCTAAAATTTCCTCCCCACAAAGTTAAATTCATTACATCTTTTTTCCCGCATCTAGAACTCCTATAAACCCCCATTTGGAGAACACTCATGGGTGTCCTTGGTTTTTATTATGTTGTTTCAAATATTAATACCAATCTAAGTGAGCATAATATTATTGTGACGGATGTTTTGTATATCCTGAAATCACTAGGTCTAGTAACTCAAAATTGAGTTTAAAACAAGTCTTTTCACTCTTGTACAAAACTGATTATAATAAGCCCCAGAATATTATTTCCAGCATGTATATTGACGAGAACTCGGAATATAGTAAATTCATTGAAAATTTCCAGATGGCTAAGAAACATAGCAGCATAGGCACGAGTAAGCAAAAACACCTTCCTAATACCAATTCACTATATCATAATAAACCATGGATAACCGGAGTATTGGTAGAAGGGACAAAATTCATCTTAAGCTTACAAAATCAGTTAATAATATTCTTCTTAGGGAAGAATAGCTAGGAATACAATTAC
Organism: Timema douglasi; assembly: GCA_901482245.1. Classification (NCBI taxonomy): domain Eukaryota; kingdom Metazoa; phylum Arthropoda; class Insecta; order Phasmatodea; family Timematidae; genus Timema; species Timema douglasi. The sequence continues at coordinate 65,671 of CABEEJ010001068.1, read as the reverse complement.
AAAATTATCTTAAAAGATCTCTGTTTTGTTTGCTTCGCAGAACCGATAACTACTAAAGACATAATTCCATCTTTCTGGTTTATTTAACTATGTTTTCCGAGTTACACATAAAAAATAAGTCTACAATAATAAAAACATTAAACTCCTTGGTAACAGAACAAACAAACAAAAGAATCAGTCTCGCCAGCTTAACATAGTAAAAGCATTCAGTTATTGTCTTTTGTATATATTCTACGATAGCCAGCGTGTAGCAGTTGAGCCAAAGCTCACTCCATCAAGTGCTGATAATGAGAACTGTTATGAGAGCGTGACATACAGCTGATCCGAACAGTCTAAAAAACTAACTTTTATGAGACCCAATTTTAGAGGGCTAGTAATAATAAAAATGGTAATAATAATAATTTCAATAATAATAAACACACATGGTGTATAATTAATTAATTACTTAATTCGAGTAAGAAAAAAAACGTAGTTCTGGTTGTAACGAACTAATTGTCAATAGTCAGGTCATTTAAGATATAGGCAACAATACTTGTAGGTATGTGAAACGTTAATAGGTATTTTATAAATTTGACAGATGATGTACTACTTTTAGCTGCAACAGATTGGGATGAAATAACTCTGGAAAATAATAACTGTTCAAATTCAACATAATATGAGTCCCGCCAACTTTGATAAAGATAAAAATATTATTACAGATTTTAAAAATAGGTCTTCATCCGCTGGTGACAAAATTACAAATGTGCTATTAAAACGAATCTCAAAACAAATAAATAGAATATTTGTAAGATCATGAATCTATCGATAAAATTATGAAGGAGTTTCCCAGATAATCTCAGAATAGCCAAAGTAGTCTCAGTTTACAAAAAGGTGACAAAAGCACTCCTAATAACTACAGACGTCTTACCAACATTTTCGAAAGTTTCTAGAATAAAAACAGGGTATTAACTTTTTTTGAATTAAAAACTATTTTTTTACAAGGGCCAGTATGGATTTAGAGATAGGTCAAGCACTGATAATGCAGTGCTCGACCTTACCTCACAAGGGCATAATGCTTTAGATTAACAAAATTACAACATGCATATTTATCGACCTTAAGAAAGTGTTTGATATGTTTGACTAAATCATATTTTTTTTTAAAAATCTAGAGAACTCTAATATTAGAGGAAAGGCACTGGACTGATTCCAAAGCTATCTAGCGAACAGGAAACAATGTATTAGTATTGAGACGTACCCCAAGGTTACATATTAGGACCTTTACTCTTCCGAATCTACATAAATGATTTAACGGAATATAAAAGGGAAAATAAACTTGTTCGCAGATGATACAAACATTCTCCATATAGGAACTAGCATAGAATCACTACGTATTGATATGCAACTATGTATGATCTAAATATCATAAATAGAAGGCTAGGAAAGAGTAAAATGTTGATAAATGAAAATAAAACTAATTGTATTATATTTTCTGAAGTCAGTACTAATATCAATACAAGCAGCAATTTTTTTTTTTTTATAAATAACAAAGAATTATATAGGGTAGAACAAGTTACATATCTGGGTTTGGTTATAAATAGTAGCTTAAAGGTAGGCGTGACTCGCGTCTAGCGTCTGTGACCGCAAACGAAGGGGTGGAGAGTCGCAGACGCGGTATACAGCGTTTCCCTAGATGTGTCTCGTTGGTCGCCAGTCGTAGGTAATTTTATGTGTAGTACAAATCGTTCCTCAGCCATCAAAGTTTTTCAATTGTATTTTATTTAATGTTCTGTGTTATTTACTTATTTTGGAATAGTGTTAGCCTGAACTATGACACTAAGTAAGAGTAATCGATTACATACCTTTTGGTGGTTGAAGAATTATGATTTTGTGATGGAATAGATAAAGACAGACCTACACAGGCACCTATTAAAGCTTGACAACCAGTGGGGGATTTAAAAATTTTGCGCCCCTAGGCACAATTATAATATGCAACACCCTCCCTCCCCCAAACTCAATTTTTTTCAATGTTTTTAGAATGTTTCAGAGGAAAGATATGTGGGAGGGGGTGGGGGTGGTAGTTAATATTCGAGAAAAGATTTCTACGAAAGAAAATCAGTCAAGTACACGCCATAAATGTAATTATTATAAAACAAATATTAAAATGAATATAATGTTATCCAAAATGTACCGCCCCCTAAAACCACCACTGGGCCTATAATGTAAATCCACTTCTGTTGGCAAGTAGTTCAGAGATTTTTTTCGCCTCATGATTCTACAGTTCAACTTCATTCTAAGTCTATTGAAAGATGACCTGAAGAAAATCTCAACCAACTGTGCTCTGTACCCTATAGCTCCAGATGAAAAGCTGGAATTGACACTAAGGTATGTATTTAAGGGATAAGAAATGAAAGACAAATCAATACGTAGTAGCTCTTTAAAGGTTAAAGGAAAAGTATTCGAGGAAAAAAACCACCATATTAACCTTTCCTTAATAAAGGAAAAGTATTCGAGGAAAAAAAACACCTTATTAAACTTTCCTTAATAAATGTCTTACAAATCTTTACAAGGCTTTCAAGTTAATCAATTTTATTAAGAGGATTAAATTCTAAGTTATTACACGACGAAAATTGAGGGGTGACATTTTCTAAATGATGTGAGGAAGCATCCACACCAGAGTGGATTGGAGTGAGCGTACCACTAATAGTGATCTCACTAACATCGTTGTACGTAGAATGAATAGGAGTATTATGGTATGAAGGGGCTTGCCAGGTTGAGGAACATAAAACCCTACAGCTCAGTCAACATTTGAAAAGTTTTAGTTTTAGTCTGATTGATAAGGTGCTTAGGAATTGTTTTCACGGACAATGCAATGTTTAAAAAAAATCTACATGATCTTCCTGAGCTCCCAATACCTTACTGATCAGTTCAATACGTTCTGAAGCCCTCTCTTTCATTGCCTCGTTCAGTTTTTCTATCTCCAAGGCCATAGCTGTTCTCGTATGTGGGTTCCTCTTTCTTGTTCCACAGTACATAAGTTTTGGTGTCATCTTGAGGGAAGCATGAGCCGGTGTCAGTGATTTGGTATTTGGATTCTCTGTAGTGCTTTGGATGGGGATCTCACTTCCTTCTCTTGTATTCACAGGCGTCTATGGAGACTTAATGTCCTCAATCTTGGACTGGTGAGGGTTTGAACTGCTCCTAAAACAAAACCATGTACCATAATTAGCTTTCAATTTCCAAGGATAAGAGCCATTTCACACGACCGTTTTAAAAATGCAAGCTAGGTATACCCCATGATAATTCTACTACGCGATTTGATAATATAGAACGTTCTCACAATGTTTAGACATAACAATAATATATAATTTTAAGGGAAATGTACACACATTTTTGTAGAGGGGGAGTGGCAAACAATTTTCCATCTGCTTAGTATTATTTTGTCCCCACGTCTCACTAACCGTTCTGGTTATACACTTGTGTACTTGTTACGCCGGTGGATTAAGGATAAAGTAGTTTTATATTCTTTCAGATATAGTGTAGCCCCATTTGCGTGGAGGAATGGTGATAAAACAAACTCACCCTCAGTGCACCTGACAGGGACTTAACCCCAATCTCCCCGTCTTAGGAAATTCAGGCAGCATCAATCTACATTTTTCAATTAGTTCGAATTATACTCAGTATATTCCTCACAACTTTTCAACAAAGGCATAGGTGAGGAGTTAGATAATTCAGACAAATATGAATATCTTATCCAAGCAAATGTACCCAATTACAAAGACCGTGATATTGTCAATAGTTTCTAGGCCACTGGAGAAAACTATCCCAAGGCCATACAGAAACTTAAATCACGCTTTGGTAAAGATTCTTTATTGGTATATGTTTACACTAGAGAATTATTATCACTAATGAATGCCAGCAGCGTTCCTGATGTTTCTTCTCTGTATGATAAAATCGAAACTCATCTTAGTACTTTGGAGAGTCTAAAGGTAACTTCAGAAAAATATGCTGCGATATTGTTCCCTAAGATAGAAACATGTTTGACTAGAAATGTGTTACTCGCTTGACAGAGGAGTGGGGGAGGAAAGGAAAAGAAGCCTGAAGAACGTCTTAAGAGTGTGATGAAGTTCCTGGAGAATGAAGTAGAAGTGAAGGAGAGGACTAAGCTTTCTGTCAAAACTCCACCTAAAGGTACCATCGCTGCTAACCCTGATAAGTCAAAAGGTAGGAAGAAAGACTGTAAATTACAATGAAGATATATTACCTTCAGTAGCTACTCTTGTAGAGTGTAGTCATCTGGTAGTATGTATATTTTGTGATAGGTCTCATATAAGTGACAACTGCTTCCTAGCAAAGAAGATGACTTAAAAGGAAAGAATCTCCCTTTTGAAGGTTAAGAAATCATGTTTTCTTTGTTTTAAGACAGTCATATTTCAAAAATGTGCAAAACTCAGTTAAAATGTGATTTCTGTAGTAAAAGACACACCAGTATAATATGTCAAAACTCAAAGTACTCAAGAGATGGTTCTATAATGAAACTTCAATCTCATTCTGTGATTCTTTGATTTCCAACGAAAAGAAGAGTTACGGGGATTTTACGAATGTGATTTTACAAACTTTGAAAATTAGGATAGTTTGAGATAGCTTTGTTGTATAGACCAGGGCACTGTTTGATACTGGTAGTCAAAGATCTTATATCCTTGACTCAGTAGCAGAGCAGTTAGGTTTCCCTTGTCATCGCACTGAAACACTGTGACATTCGCTATTCGGTGGTGTAATTACCGAAGAAAGATGACATTCATGCTATAGGATATTTTTGGAAAGTTTGAGGAAAGCTTACGCATGCAATTTTGAAGTCTTAGGGGAACAAGTGATTACAGGTTACCATTATTTTAAAAAGGGTTCATGGTTGAAGGAACTTAAGGCAAAGAAAATACAGATCAATGAATATGAAGGTCCCATTGCGGTATTAATAGGAGCTTATGTAGCTGGAAATTTACCAACAAGACAAAAATGTATACTAAGCAACGATCTTGTTTGTGTTGAGAACCTGCTTGGATGGATCATAATGGGCAAAGCCAGTTCCAATTATTATTCTGCTATGACCAACCTTGTTACATCTTTCTATATTGAAGATATTTCTGTGGAAAACCTGTGGAAGCTAGATGTACTTGGCATCAGTGATCCTGTCTGAAGAAAAACTAAAGATGAAGCAAAAACAGCAGCAATGGAAAATTTAATAAGAACTCTAAGTATAAATGAATAAAAACGGTATGAAAGTTCATTTGCCTTGGAAGGACAATCAGCCGTTTCTTACATCAAATATTTTCATGGTTAAGAAAAGGCTATTAAACACCGACAATAAATTGAAAATCCTTGGACTACGTGAGAAGTATGGTAGTATTTTTACTTAGTGGAAAAAGGACAAGATTATTGAACCTGCTCCAGAGGATGGAAGTTTCAAATATTATCTACCTCATTACGCTGAAGTAAAGGAAACAAGTGTGACCACGCCCATGCGCCCTGTATTTGATGCCTCAGCAAAGGAGTTTGGAACTCCTTATCTAAACGATTGTTTGTATGTTGATCCCAAACTAATTGAATTGATCCCGGCTATCCTTCATAGATTCAGGGAGAGGAAGATAGGAATTGTTGCAAACATTGGAAAAGCTTTTCTTCAGATAAGTATTTGTGAATAAGAAAGGAACCATTTCTGTTTTATTTAGTTGAATGAAGCTGAGCACATTTATGAGATCTTCAGACATGAAAGAGTGGTATTTGGCTAACATGTAGTCTCTTCCTCTTGGTGGCAGTTTTGTAGTATCATTTGAAGGAAATATTTTCAAAAAACTCGTTTCAATCCCTTGATCATTAAGAGACTTCTAAGGAGCCTCTATGTAGACAACTTTGTCACGAGCATTGACGGTGAATTAGAAGTAGATCAGCTTATCCAACAATCTAGTGAGGTCTTATCAGAAGGCAGATTTAATTTGAGAGGATGGCAATTCACGCAAGATGAGGGAAAATCTACACCTCTCTCTTCTGTCTTAGGAATGTTGTGAAATCGCCAAAATTATACGTTGCTTCTGAATGTGGACTGGTTGAATAAGTGTAATGTAGGATAAGTGACAAAGAGGAAAATGTTGTATCTTGTGCAAAGAATTTCCGATCCTGTGGGAGCTTCCTGTCCCGTTACTCTATGTGCAAAACTTTTGATTCAGAGGACATGGAAGACTCGTACTGAATGGGATACAGCTGTAGATAAAAAATCCCAAGCCGAGTTTCCCACCTGGGTAAAGGATCTGCTTATCCTGGCGGAAATCAAGATTCTTCAGTGGTTTGGAAGAAGTTATCGTGTACAAATTCATGTCTTCTGTAACGTCAGTTAACATGCCTATGCGGCAGTTGTTTTCATTAGAAGTGAATCCAGAGATCATAGCACAAGTGTGCAGTTATGTGAAGCAAGATTGCGCGTATCCCCCCTCAAAAAAATAACTATCCCTAGATTAGAATTGTTAGCAGCTACAATTGGTGCGAGGTTGCTAAAAGGTGTGCTGGAATCTACTTGTTTGAAGATTCTTGAGGTTTTTTTTATGGTCGGATTCTTCTACAGTGCTGGCTTGGATTTGTAGGGATAGCTGGTCTGTTTTTGTAAGAAATCGAGTGAATGAGATAGGAAATTGGCCGATCCCAGTCGTTGGAGTCATATTCCCTGATAAATGAACCCATCTGATTTGCCATCACGTGGATGTTCTGTTTCTCAGCTGGTGGATTCCCGATGGTGTAAGGGTTCTTCCTGGTTACACGAATCACCAAACTGTTAGCCTCGAGCAGAACCTGTGTATGATGAAAAAGACATATCGGAAGAGACGAAGAAAACTCAAGTGAATTTTCTTACTATAGTCGACGAAGCTTCACCGTGGTATGCAGGATATTTTTCCAGTTATCAAAGAATAGTTTGTCTAATTGCATGGATTCTTCGTTTTTTGAAGAATTGTCTAGGACTAGAGAAGATATCACAAGAAAATCTAGAAGTTAGTGAGCTAGATAAGGTTGAAATTAGGCTCATTAGTTTCATTCGAAAGGAAAGTTTCCATATGACATCTGATAAACGATTATCCTCGCTAAATCCTTTTGTGGAAGAAGGGGTCATCAGATTTAAAACAAGACTATCCTTTAGAGAAGATTTGAAGCTGTTAGAGTCCCTGTGATTCTCCCAACGCACCATGTTGTTGTTTTCCTTATCATCATGGAAGAGCATGTGAAATAAAATCACATCGGAGTGCTTCTTCTTAATCACCTAAGACAACGTTTATGGATTATTGGTGGGAGGAGAACTGTGAGAAATATATATAAGTCATTGTGTTAGATGTCGTAGGTATGAGGAAAAACATGCGTAGGTGGCTCCAGCTCTTTTACTCCTCAACCGCATAAGAGAACCATCTGTGTTTGAAGTAATAGGGGTTGATTTGGTGGAACCTCTTTTTCTGAGAAATAATTGTAAAGAATGGATTTTAGTTTTCACTTGTGCTGTCTACCGCGCAGTACATCTGGATTTGATTACTTCTCTCTGCACAGAAGCTTTCCTTCAAGTTTTCCAGCGTTTTGTAGCTTGAAGAGGGCGTTATTCTGTTATTTACTGTGATAATGGCACCAACTTTACCGGTGTCGGTAACACTTTTCAAACACTTGATTGGTAAAAGATTTCTAAACATAGCTCGGTTGAATGTATCACATAGAAATCTAACCTTCGCTAGTACTCCATGGTGGGGAGGCTTATGGGAAAGGTTAATAAGGGTAATAAAACAACTTTTGACGCAAGTTTTAGGCAAGGCTTACCTAAATTTCCAAGAAATGCTTACTCTTCTCTGCAGTATAGAAGTTGCCATTAGCTCTATACCAATGACATACCTGACACAATTGTGCCGATTTAAGTCCTCTCACACCAGATTGTTTTCCTCATGAAATAAAGGAAATTTGATTTCCAGAATGTGATGCCTTCGATGTTAAATGTCTGAACCGACAAAACCGTCATTTGCTCAATCTAAGAAATTAATTAAAAAAGATATTTCAGCAAGATTATCTAGGACTTCTGTCACTTTGTAAACGAAACAAGTCCACTACTTTGTTCAAGATTGGTGATATAGTCTTAGATGAATTAGACAGTTCCAAAAGGATGTAATGACCCCTGGGAAAAATTGTGCAGTTGTTTCTTGGATCCTATAGCATAACAAGGCCCGCAAGATTCGTGACTACTAAAGGTGTAATTCTGAGACCCATAAAACGAATCTACCCACTAGAGGTTTCTGATGATAGATGTGGAACACTTAGGCCTTCGTTCGAGCAGAAGAGATTAGCTTCTTCAGAAGATCCTTCTAGAAAGACCACACGTTCTTGCAGATGAGTCAACGTCCCCTCATGATATAGGTACCGGTTAGTTTAGGATATCCATCCTCAACAGTGGGAGGATGTTAGAAACATAACTCAAGTTGGCATTGGAAAACATTATTTTGCGTTGCCTAGAGACTTTTTAAGACCAGAATAAGATGTTTTACTGTTGAAGTGGTAGATTGTATTACATTGGAAGATTTGAGATTATAATGTTCTCTATATTGTGATTTTTCTGTATTCAAATAAACTATCCATTTTTCTGTTTCAATTTGTACATAACAACCATACTAAAATTTGTTTTAATAAGGTCTTGAGGTCAAGATAAACTTAGTTTATATATATAAATGTTTCTGTGATCTTGAGGTGCTATAAACACTTATTATGTAGGTTAAAGTTTTTTTTGTCGACTAAACTATTGCATCGTGCACCACTAATGAATATATCTATTTTTAGAGATAGGTGCACCGAATTGTTTTCAGAGCTCAATGGTTTAATATTTCGACTTTAGAACTATAAGCTTATTTTTAGCTGTATTTTATTTTCAAGGTTGGTTAGAAATAGTGAGATATTGTGATTTGTGAATACATAATAGTGCAGCTAAACAAATATTATGATAATTGTAAATGGTTTTCAAATCTTCTAAGAATACTTATAATTTGTATTTTTTTTATTATTGAATTTGTGTTTCGTTTCAATATATTTCGCAGTACTTTAATATATTTTTTATATATTTAAGTAAAATTCATCATAGGCCTATAAACTTATTATTTAAACCTTATTCACTCAAGGGGATTGTTGATTAAGGTATAGAAAGGTATTATAAAGGTAATTAAAAACAGTTTTGTTGTTTATATTTACTTATTTTTCTGTCTAGGAAAAAAAGGTCTTTTTTTTTTAAATCAAAAACTCTTTAAAATAGCAGTATTAATTGTAATAATCCAAAACAAAAAGAATAATTGACAAATAGTTCCCAATAATAAGGCGCAGGGGACTAAAACAGATGACTGACTAGTAATTCTCAAAAATGAATAACTTTTTATTTTAATTCACAAATACTGTATTCAAATAAATTAATTCCCCAACTGTCAATTAAAATTTAAATAATTTTTAACATCATCCAACATTGACTCCTATATCGGGATCACAATCTACCTTAACATTTTACCATGGAGTTTCTTTCATAATAAAGTGTATAGCGGCACACATTATGTAACAATTCAAACTCCATGATGATCATCATCATAAACTATTTCCAGACTGTGGATGGGTCTGTTTAGTAAAATGCCTCCATCTCCCTCTGTCCTTCCACCATTCTTCCTCCTGCACTATCTTCCAGTCTGCTTCTCTCAGTGTACACTTGCTGCTATCTGTACCTCCCATCTCTTCCCTGGTCTTCCATGTGGTCTCTTCCCTACATACTTCATATTCATTAATCTTCTTGGGATCCTCTCCACTTCCTTCCTCATTATGTGCCCATACCATCTTATCCTTGCTTCTTCAACTATCTCATTTACCTACCCCCTAAACCCCAACTCTAGACCTTATATCTTCATTCCTAATCCTCTCTAATGCTCCGCAAAAACTTCATTCACATGGCTATTGATTGGCAACTTAGCACTATAGGCCTACATCACTAACATTCAGTTTGATTAGTCGGGAAATTGGATACAAGGTGATACCTGAATCAGAAAATTTGTAGGAAATCTGGTTTTCTGCATTCTTTACTAGATGACTTGGTAATTGAGATCCATTTGCTATTTAAATTTTAAACAACTTACTTTTCAGTCTGGCTGTATTTTTCAAAACATAGTGAATTGGTTCCACTAGTCACAATTATATATAGCCTATATATTTATAGAGCCTATATATATATATATAGAGCCTATATATATATATAGAGCCTATGTATATATATATATAAACAAATCAAGACTGCCTGTTTCATTGGTTGAATGGTCTAAAGGTATTTACATACTGCCGTCAAATGAGGACACATGAACTCATGTGAGTAGCCATATTTTTGTTGATTGGTGTATTAGAGTAGTGCACATTCACACTGGAGTCGCTACAAACACACCATGTAAGGTCATATCTCCCCATGTCTTATCGTGCCTACATATGCGCAATTTCTGCCGCTGCACATATTTTGTGAACCGTGCGTACGTTGAAGTTGCATGAGTGGACAAGTTGTGTTGTTTTCTTGGTTGTCAAAATGGTGAAAATCGTTAAGTATGAAGGAAATGTTTATTGAAAAGGTGCATGGTCGAGTTTTTATTTATGACACCAAGTCACAAGCCTATAAGATGATTCAAGAACTTAAATTCATTCTTAGTCAACCTAAAGTACATTTCATATCAACTTGGATGTTTTTGAAGTCTCTTAACCAAATGATTAAACTCACCCTTCTTCAATTCCAAATTTACTTAATGCATCCACACCCCACCCTTTCCTATGAGCTACAGTATTAGCCACTAATAGGCCCTTAAAAATCATTTTCCAACTCTTCTTCAAACTCAGGTGAACGGCTTGGTCTCCTACTCTCCATGGTTATTTCCAAACTGAATAACTTTACATTTTAGATAAGAATCTATTGCTGAAAATGGAAAGATATCGTATGTAGTGACATGGCGTTATTATAGTGTGAGTCTATACAGCATCTCACGTCATATATTTACTATGTGCGATCACATGAGCAGCTCACCTGACTTGACAGCAGTGTGTCCCCACCTTTAGACGTCACTCTTGCAATAAAGTGAACTGCCGATGACGAGGAGATTGGCATTCTAATCGCTGTCAAATGAACTCAGGCTTTTTATTCCTAAATGGTGTTCTAATCTCTATTCATACAAATGTGGGTACACTTCCTTAAATTTGACCTTCCTCATCCCTAACACATTAGTGTAGTTAGTTCATATGTGTAAAAAATAATCAATATTAGGCCTACAGAAACGGTTCTGATGCAACGTCTGGTTTGAGCTATATAACCAACCTCTTTGGGGCTAAGTTTGGGTTTAAGTTCTCATAATTAATTGATTACAAACTGATCAAATTACAATAGAAATATAATAAGTTGGTCAAAATCACGTTTTTATAAAACTTTAAATTTAATTTTAGTTCTCATAAAATTCCCACTTGATTCTATCGAATACCATAGGATTTGAGCATCCCAGCTCTAATTAAAACACAAATTTTATACAGACATTTATTAAATGGATTTTTCCGAGAGTTAAATAATTTTTTATATTTTTCTATCAGATGGGGACACCATGCGATTGGCAGATTCTCAAACAGAAAATAAGTGAAAGGGGAGAGCACTTGCTTGATACCTCACAATGGAGCGACTGCAAATTCATCGTGGGGACTGAACCACACCAAAAGGTAAATTAAAAATTCTAAGCAACATTATGAATTTTGAAAAATCATGCATCAATGTTCAACTTTGCTGAAACAAAAATAGGCTTAGTAGCCTACAGAATTTGTGAGTATGATAATTACTTGAAATGTGGTTAAAAATTAGCTCTCAAATGAGCTGTTACTCAATTATTTACAGGGTTATGACTGTTTTTATGTTATGACTTGAATCGGTATAACTTATTACATTATTATTGAAGCTATACTTCTTTAGGCGCATTATGAAAAAATGATGAGAATGAAATTTTAAGATGCGCGCGCATCACTGTAACACAAAAGTAACTGGTTGAAGCTAAACCGCTCATTAAGTCTCGAAAAAAAAAGCTACCATCAAAATAGAAATAGAACCTCTGTTAGTCGCGCATGTTGGTACGCTTGTCGCCTCTGATCACTGTTTTCATATATATATAATATTTATCCACATGTTTCTAGTTTCTACATTCACAACACGTGTTTTAGTTTCATACTAGTGCGAATTATACATGTGCTAATAAATTATATTCAGTAGTGATTTAAATTGAATATTTTGATTAATATTATTTACTATTAGTGAAAAAAATTGTGCTTATAGACTTTTTAAAGTGCTCCAATATAATCGAGGTTAACTATCCATATTTATTATTTATTGATATAAATTAAAATATTATTATTTAACATAATTAATACTAAATATTATTAAATTATTATTGTGAAATATTTATTATTGGTTATTTAATATTTACAAAATAAAGAAATAAAATTAATAAAACATTTAATAAACTTTTTGATAAAAATGAAAAGTGAATATTAAATTAAGAAAATAATAAATATTTAAAAAATGAATAAACTTAAATTCAATTTTTGAATTTATTATTAAATTTATTCATTTACTTTTAAAATATTAAGTAATCAATAATAAATATTTAAAATTAAGAATCTTATAATATTTAGTACAAATTATGTCATATATATTTATTATTTTCTAAATTTTATTTATTATAATTATATATATATATATAATTATATATATATATATATTATTATTAAATTATTAATTTTCAATTTTAAATATTTATTATTAATTTTTAATATCTAATTCTCTACAATAAATCTTATTCATCAATCTAAGATTCTTTTAGTTTAGATTTGATGACTATTAATGGTACTGCCAAAGAAGTATAACTTCTCACGCGCATACATAAGTACACACACCAATTTCGGAATTCTTATTAGCTTCTATCAAAAATTTAATATGAAATATTAACATTTTTCAGTGATATCTATATGGTTTACAAACACACCACATTTTAGTTAATTCTTTGGTGGTTTGGTTGCATTCTTTAGGGCTGCCACACACCTGAAAAAGATATAGTTTTTTTTTGTCCAGAAAAAACAGGAATTTTTGCCAAAAACTGAGAGAAAAAAATTGTTGGTAAATAATGAGGCAGCCTAATAGCTAAATGAATATAATTTAATAGTTAGGATTGATAAAAATAAGGAAAATAGACCAATTAAGGGAAAATGTAGTGAAGACAGTCCACCTAGACAAAGAGAACAATTTGAGAAGAATCCAATGCACATAGGTGACATCATCTTTCTTTCTTCTGTCTTCTATAGTAGAAGTTGTCACACACATTTTAACACAAACATTGTTCTTATTTTGGCATTATTGCCTTTATCAAAAATCAAGGGAAAAAAGAGAAGAAAACACAATGAATAACACAACCTACTCCATTTTGAATTTAGAAAAAAAAATGCAAATTCAAAGAGGGGGAAAAGATAAGTAAAACAATACTTTAACGTATGGAAAGAGATACCTATGAAATGTATGTGGAAAACCTCGAATGGAAGAGTCGGTAATGAATGGGTCCTGAAGGAATGTGGTTTGAAAGAGGGTGACCTGGTGGTCTAGGGGTAAGGTGTCAGACTTCTGTGCTGGCGGCCGGGGTTCAATCCTCGGTCCCGGCACAGATTTATCTGATTTCCAAACTATTCCTTCACCTCTGACAAAATGTGTATTAATCACGACTTGTGAATGTGAGGAATGCCAGGCCTCCACCGTGGTTCGGATTCCACGTTAAACTGTAGGTCCTCCATTTCAACTCACAATCACCCTACCATTACATATTAGCGTAAGTGCGTATAACCCGAACGGGTAGTAAGACGCGGTGCTAATAGTAATAATGGTTTGAAAGTTAATCCAATAAGTTAAATGTATCAAATGTTGACACCGCACCAAAAGTTGACATTATTTTATAATACCTTTAAAAATAAGAGATATTTAATTCTCAGCAAAATACTTCAGATGAAAATTGTCTTTGTTATGTTTTCTACCTTATGGATGTAGTTATCAACTGTCGGCTATTGATTATTAAAAATGGTGGTCATATTTTGTTGAAGTATCTCAGATGTTCAGCATTTCAATAAATTCCTTACACTTTGAAGAAGGTATGTCTACATCATTGTTGAATATTTTTGTGTGTCATGCTATTAGTTAGCTTCAACACATTTCAAACAATGTTACTGCATAATACCAGTAATATGATTAAATAACTGTTGTTAAACAGTCAATTTAGGCTATGTAAATATTTAGAACAGCAAATGAATAGGTTTTCTATTGTTGACAGAGATGTCATGCTAAGGAACAATCCCATTTTTTAAAAGATTTTTGCTAGTTTCTTGTTGACATATGTCAATCAAGTAAATAACAATGGTAAAATAGAAGATCACAAGGCTTATTAATTGTATACAGCACTATGATGGCTCTAGAGAAAAAGAAGCTATTAGTATACTCCTGAGAAAATGCAAAATGCTATTTAACTCATTAACAATTTGAAGAACCAAGTTGATGACCAGGAATTAATAAATGTCATAACAACAATCTCACCACAACCCTATTTAATGAATAGCCAGCAACAACTAATAATCAACACTTACTTCACAACATAAAGAACCAAGAAACAACCGATTTAACAGCAACCAATGAGCATAGTCCGAGTAGGAAGAATGTGTCTGCAAATAACCCAATGGATGTACCATCACCTTTTAAAAGAGCTTATATGACCAAATTATATTCCATCATCTTCTAATAAGATAGTTAAAAAAATACCTAGTGTAGTCACTTAAAAAATGGGGAAAGAATGTCATTCCAGGAAAAATAATGAAAAAAATTAGAAATGAAAAATAAAAATAAAAGAGAATTAAAGAGATCACTTAAAATTCAAGGATAAATGTATTAAAGAAAGTGATTCAGAAGGAGATTCAGATGAACCCTTGATAGAAGATGACAGTGATGTCAGTAGGAATGACTTTCTGACAGACATTCAGGAGGAAACTTTTGAAGCTTTATTTTCTGATCAAAATACAAAACCAGGAATTTGGGGTCTAGTAGCTTATGCTAGTCAAAAAAGTACAAAACTATATGTAGGAGTTATTTTATCTATGAACTCTGAAGAACCTGTTATAAAGTTTACTCGAAGAACAGAAGTGAGCTTTACATTTGTTTGGTCAGAAAAGGATGACATTTTAGAATCCAGAACAAAAGATATATATTTTTTTTTAATTGGTAGAAGAGGTGATATGAGATTTCCTATTTCTTTTGGTGGATATAACATTTTCTAGGTAGCCTACAAAAGTGTTTTATAGTTCTCTTTATAAGTGTCAACTTTAGGATAGTAAAGTGTCGACAGTAAGAACAAGGGTGTCAAGATTAGGAGAGTTCAGTGAACTTTGCTCAATTAAAGAAATGTTTAAATTTTATCACATATATATATTTTTTAAATATTATTTTATGCTAACATAAATGGTAATGTTTCACAAATATATTTTTCATTAATAAATATTGTTTATTTTATGACACAATGGTTTGGGCATATTGAGAGGATGAGTGTGGATCGAGGGAAGAGTTTGTGGATCAAAAGGGAGGATTAGGTCATATAAGACATGGCTAAATGCTTTAGACAAATATATGAAAAAAGAGAAACGTTAAAAGAGTTTTAGGTGTAGCGTTTGGATATTGTTGAAACAAAGAGAGTATGCAAGGATAGGTAAGTATGAAGAAAGTTAGTGAGGATGAATTAAGTACAGAGTTGTTTCTTTTTAGTTATATTCACAATTTCTTTCCTACTGCATAAGGGAATGGCGAAATATACTGTGGTTGGTTCATTAAATTATCAAATAAGTTAGGTAATAATAATAAAGTGTTGTATATGTCATGCATATCATCATCATTGTTCTAATTGCTCATGTCAATTGTATGTTATAAAATATTAGGTCCTAACTGTGGCATACACATTTATAGCCCTATGTTATAACTGGTGATCAACCAGAAATAGAACCCTTCCTGTGTTGTTTACGAAATATTCCGCCATTACTTAGTACGCTTCACATGTCATTAACGGAATATTCCGCAATCACTCATATTTTTCTGTAAGTTCCAGAATATTTTGTAGATGGCAGCAGGCAACTGTAATAAAAGTATACTATAGTGTGTGAACTCGGAAATAAACCATGGAGACGGCAAGAGTGCGGGGACTTATTGTCAAATATAAAATATGACGGGGATCTTAGTATCGATTATACAACAAGTGATGAAAATGAAGATATATTATCTATGAATCTCTAGAGGGGGAGAATTTAATACATATTGTATGTGGACATCCAGAAGCTGACAGGAAACTCTTGTCCCACAAGATACAGAGAAAGTCCTGCAATTTATTTTTGTAAAACATGCAAAGCTAAGCATTTCCTTCATCCAGTAGACTGTTTTGAAGCCTACCATAACAATAAAATATTCTAAATAGAATGCAAAGTGGACAGTGTGTATATTGACTTTGTTTAGAATTGTATGTTCATGTCAGTGACACAAATTTCAACAATGTCTGATGTCCAAAAGAACGGAACTTGAGAACTTTCTGGGGTAAGCCATGTGACTTACTGTACCACATAGTTACCGAAATATATAAAATTCCTGTGTTTTTTCACTTCAACATAAGTAAAGTGATAATATTCTATTTGATAAAAAATAATTATTTTTTGTAATTTTGGTTGAGAAAATTGAGCATGTAAGACAAAAGCTTGTTTTTTACCTTTACACTGTAAGGTTTAACCGACTTTCATTTAAGGTATTTATCAAACATTTATTTTGTTGTGTCAAGTATTTATTTGAGTTCACTAATGTGATTAATAAATCATCCTGCTCTTACAATTAAAATAAAACTTATTTTTTTTACAGATTTTTGGAGGACATAAACTCTTCTTAGCAATGTCAAGCCCAGTTTTTGAAGCAATGTTTTACGGGGGAATGGCGGAAAAGAATGACCCTATTTCAATACTGGATGTTCAACCCGATGCTTTTAAAGCTTTACTCGAGTAAGCAATTTTATGGTGTTGGTTTGTTTGTCCTTTATTAATATTATTTTATTTATTATTAATTTTGGGCTATTTATAATTTTTTTTAAATTGCATTATATACAAAGCATATTATGTCTTAGTAAAAATGATAAGTATAGTTATGACAAACACTTTTTAACAATAATGTATTACAAATTTAAAATTAAATGTAACATTTTTTTTCTAATTCTTTGTCAGCCACCCAGAAAAACTACGATATTGTCATGTTTTGTTGCAGATATATTTATACAGACTCGATCAATTTACAATCTTTCGACCAAGCATGCGAATTGTGCTATGTGGCAAAGAAGTACATGTTACCCCATCTGGTGAAGGAATGTACAGACTATCTGTGGCGAGACCTGTTCCCCAAGAATGCGTGTAGAGCATACGAGTTTGCCAAACTGTTTGAAGAACCAAGTCTCATGGAAAAATGCTTACAGGTAAACAACTCTTTGAGAATAAATAGTTAAATCATGTGAAACCTAACAGTTCTCAAGTGTCAACGGTTATTACAAATTTAAATGTTTTGCTGTTCCCACCAGCACAGTTGGTCCCTCTCGTTCAACCGTCAATTCTATGATACAGTCAGCTTGAAATCATAAATTTACATGAACACTAATGTACGTGGATAATTTCTGATTAAACATTAATGGAGCTAAAAAGTCAATAGATGTTCTTAATACTGAAATTTTTTGAAATATTAGGCCTTAATGATATTAGGATAAATAATGCATTGAAAAGGCCATTTTTAACTATTTTAGAATGGCTTCATAGCTAAATATTGTGCACAGATCTTTATTCTGTCTTAATAGGGACA
>CABEEJ010001068.1:0-47619 GCA_901482245.1 Timema douglasi | reverse complement strand
CCCCCCATCTTCAACGTGGAAAATTTAGAGTAAACATTCAAATACTAATGTACTGCACAGATTTCTGGCATATCTTGGTCTTTTCTTTTCCCTTTTACGCCCGTACTTCACTCGAGCAGGGAGCTGAGTTGTATCTGTTGTGATGCATGTTCTTAAATCTAGACTTTGGGGGTGGTTACTCACTGGCCCCTTTTTTTGCTCTTCTTATGCTTTCTTCTATATGAACCTCCCCGTGGCTGGTGGGACATTAACAAATCACCCACATAATGGGGGTGGATAGCTCTTATCAAAAGAAATAAATGCCCCAAGTCCTTTATTGCCCAACACTAGGGGTGGGTGAAGCTTCAAAACTTATGTTTGGCTTCGAAACAAATATCAGCTTTGACTTTGTTTCAAAAAAATCTGACCTCGGCTCTTATGAATCTTTGCCAATAATGGTCAATTATTGATATTCTGAGCTGTTATGTACAGTACAAAACCATACTCATAAGGTTCAAAAAATCTAATTGAATTGAAGTTGTGATGATTTATCTGAATTAAATTAAATATTAGAAATGTTTGTGCAGTAAAAACATTTTACAAGTGATTTTACTCCATCAAAGTATATAAATAAATAAAAAAATTCAAGCACTAAACAACTAACAAAAAATATTCAAACTTCGGTTCAGCTATGAGAATATTTCAAATATTAGATTAGAGTTTTCTTCGAATTGAAAAAATTGGTCTTTGTATACCCCTACCCAACACCGTGTATTTTTACAATTCACTTTACAAGATATCTATAGTTCCTTACACCCAGGAACAGGTTCATTTCTTTCTAAAGTACAAATCTCATCTGACCAGGCCACACCCCTTTCTGTTCTTTTCCTTCTGGAACATTCTAAACTGTGACCAATTGCCCCTTATACCTTAGCTCTGCGCCCAAGATGTCAACTGATCGTAGAGTGCCATCTAGTGGCACTTGCTGGTAACACCACACCAAAAGGGGTGACATCAAAAACCAACTAAGAAAGAATCCGCATAGGTGGTCATGTGGTCTGAGATGTCACACTATAAATATATTGCATTACTTGTGATGGGGAGGTTAAGACTCAAATCCTGGTCATGTGAACTTGGGTTATTAAAAAAAAAATCCCACTCTCCCTCCATGTAAATGTGTGTACATTTCATCTAAATTCTACCTTATTCGTTCATACTCCATTAGTGTAGTTAAAATATAGGTATCCGTAACCTGAAGTAGGACATTTTGAAAAATATTAACAAAATAAAAATCAAGGGACTCCACAAGAATGGCATCTTCATTTGTTGTATTTAGTGTTCATATCCCTGTTCACAACCAAGTATAGTCAGATTGCCATGAGGAGGGCCTTAATCATATGGAACTGTAGACTCTAGTTAAACACTGATGACCAAATGTCACTATATACTATATTTACTCATATCTAATGCACACCCTAATTTCCAAAACCTGGAAAGCAAAAAATTTGCTTTAATTATACAATTTGCTGACAAAATCACTGAGATACTGCTGGAACGAGGACATTAAGCAATGGTGCAGGTACTTATTTTTGAAAATAAAATGACTAAAGTGCGGATGCATGAAGGCTAAGGAATGTCAAGGTAGAATGAACAGAGGGCGCAAAAGCTAGAAAAATATAAACAACAGACACTGAACGTGAGGAGGTTGGAGGAACTGTATGAGGGAAAGATATGGCAAAGCAGTAGGGGTAGTTTTTAAGTTTGCTCTCGAATATATTGTGCCATTCATGCTAATACTTGCCCTAATTTTTGGGCCAAAAAGGGCACACATTAGATTTAAGTGTATATGAAGTGTATTACAGCTTTCAAAATTGGCACCATCTGTCAAATGGAACAGTTTCAGAACACATTGTTGTATTAATACATGAATACATATTTGCCAGAAGCTTCTTCCTGTGACAGTTTCAGAACACCAGGCTTGTGTGGACGGGTCATTCCACGTCATTTCAACGAGGTCATTCCACATCATTTCAACGAGGTCATGTCTCCCTCCATCTCATATGTTGATGAAATTTGGTGTACATCTTTCCCTTATGATTGATAGAAACCCCCTTAAATGTTTTCCCTCTATCTGAAACGATTTTCATTTTATAGCACTTCGAAGTTTTATTAAATCTGCGTTGTTTGTCCCTCTTGAGACCCTCAGCACAAGATGGCCTTGCATACATTTTATTCTTTTTCTCCATAACCAATGATCAGATCTCATTGAAATTTAACACATAGCTCAATAAAATGATGAGGATTTCAGAAAAAAATATACCAGCACTCAAAAGATTATATAATTGCCTTAAAAAAAATGATAAATGTACTTGTAGCTTAGTTTTTTGGTGGAAAAACTGGGTTTAGAAAACCTGAATTTTCATCTTGTGGGCATGATGGAACCAAAAGTTTTTGTTGTTGAAAATTATTGCAAATACATGCTCTTTCTTGACAAATAATGAAATTTATGTTTTTCTTACTCCTTGTAACAACAATTTTACATTCTTTGGACATTGTGGGGAAAAAATGGCTACTGGGTACAATTTTCCTATAATCCATATCTTTAATAGAAAAATTAACAAAACAAAGTTGTTCATCTTAAAAATTAACATAATATTGATAATAGTTGCGGTTTTTTTCCCCGAAAGTGCAGACTTGTTTTTTAGTTTTGGGGTATTTAAAATTAAGAAAATTGGCTATCGTGAATTAAGAAAAAAAATCTGTCAGAATCTTTAAATGCTGATCAGTAAGGTAATAAGACCTAGCAAGAAAAAGATTAAAATAATTTAAAATTATGCATTATATTCAATCACGCAACATTACATGATACCCAATTTGTTTTTCAGAATATTATGTGCCGAGCTAATTATCATTAGCTGGCGCAAGTAAATGATTACATAAAACCCTTAATGTAAAATCTGCTACCCTCCAAACATGGCCCCCCTTGGAGGTCCCATATTCAAACCCACCTATTACGTTACGCCAAGATCTTCATCTATTCTCAATTGATTCACTGTCCTAAATTGTTCTTCCATGGAAGAGGCGCTTTAGTCGACTTTCTTATGTTTCTTCTATCCCCTCTCCTTTTTATAACTGCTCACGCAGGCGCAGTTTAGTCCCATGAAGACACGAGATCGACTCCTCGGTCCGTTCAATAGATATAGTATCAAGTGTATTCCCGAGCTGGGACGAGCTCGACGTATCGTCCTATCTCTGGACACGCCGTGTGGTCCGACTGCCAGGGTCAGGGCCATTTTACTTAGTGCTACATTGAAAAATAGTCAACTGCTATAACACAACATCAATGGATGTGACTTCTGTATTGACCGAGTACTGTGTGTATGATTCTCGCTCGGCCTAGTCTTCCAGCAGTACGACCGGTACAAACAGACCTTGTTGAAGAGCGTGGACACCCGCGGAAGGCAAACCTTGGGTCGTGGCAGCTAGCCCTCGCCGCATTGGATTGGATTACTGACCATCCGCTACGTCAGACATGGTGTGGGTCTGACTCCCCTTCATCCACGCTGCACTCCATCCAGCTACTATGTTTATCTACACTTGGTACCAAAGCGGTACTCCCGGCCGACTCCGCGCCCGGTACCATGTTGGTACAATCCGGCTCACACACTCACTGTACCGTGCCAATTAGCCTCAGAGCCAGCTGGACGTCTGCATCTGATATGGTGTGGGTTTTACTCACTGTCCTCCACGCATCGTTCGTACCAGCCACTCTACTAGTCGACACCACGTCTTGTACCATTGTGGTACAACCCGGCTCACACATTCACTGTCCCGTGCCAGAGTGCCGCGGGGCCAGCTGGACTGTACTCGCTTAGAGTGCAAGGACCTGCTTACCAGACTCCACTCTGCCTTCACAGCTTGCCTCCTGATATAGGAGTAAAAAAGGTGTTGTTACTAGGTCTACCAGGGGAAGAAGGTTAGTCACAAGCTAGGCTCCCTAGCTCTTCCTCTGTTCGACGATCTATTTACTGGTGTGTGTGAACGTTCTGGTAACGCACTCTCACTGTGAACCTATTGACAGCTCTTTCAGAGCTGGGCTTCTGTAATATTCAAACTGAGGGCGAGTTCACATGGAGTACTAAAAGTGCTAAGACTTATGAGATTAGTTAACCTTCGTGTTTAGTGAGATTTTATTAGATTCCGCGTGTATTTTTATATTTATGTGTCACTATATCTGGTAGCCACTAGATAGGTTATTCAGTTGGCCTAGTATGGAGGAACTACATTGAGTACCAGTTAATGATATATATGTATTAACGCTGAGGCGTATGGGTGACTATAAGTATGGTTATGATTATTTTGTATGTGAGCACCTACCCGCCTACCTTGAGTGTGGCCGATAACTATAGGCCTAATTAGGCGGACCGTTCGGCCCAGTTATCTAGTTAACTGTTGTTCCAAAGTATAGATATGGTCTCTCCGTCTGAGTGCACCAAGTTAATACTCCGCCGTCTTGGCCCCGCCAATTCTGTTCTCAATTTGGTTCCTTTAGACGGGATACTTGCCTCCCCGTCATGGATTTATTGACGTTCTGTAATGTACACCTTCCTTATTCAGTTTTGATTATCTATATTGCTTTGCACTTCATGCGAATGGGTTACATGTGCTAATGTTTTGTTCTTGTAATACAGATATGTGGACGGCTGCCCGAGGCAGTATTGGGCATCTTTGAAAATAAAATGTATGCTTTTCGTGTTACTAAGTTATGTTTAATTGCACCCCACCCCTTCATTCCTGTCATGTAGGGTGCAATTACAGCATACAAAGACATGTCTATCATACAAAAAAAAAAGATGTTTGCCTCCCATCTTGAAATAATGTATGCATGGAGACTTTTTAACATTTATGTTAAATATATTGAGGTGTAATTCACAATGAGGTAGTTTTATTATAGCAGATACATTAATAAAATGGACAACAATTAAAGTAAAAAATTACCATAACAGACTATGCTATTATCACGGTTGATTACCTTACAAGTCGAATGTGCCTCATTTTCTTTGCTGTAGCCTCAGTAAGTTGTAAGTTTTCCATTTTTTCTTCCATCGACGCCATACACTCGTGAATTTATTGTCTGTGGGGGTTGTGCAATACCAAGCAGCCAGAAGAATGAAGGGAAGGTCCATTTGGGTGAAGAAATTTTACAAAAGCATCTCTCTCGTCTTGATTAAACTCTGATATCATTCCAAAGTACCACAAATGATCATACTTGCAAGCGACAAAACATCCTGTATACAGATCATCAGCATTCACATGACATTTGGGGAGGTTCCTCAGGTTGAAAGTGTGCCTGTAGAATTGAGTGGATTATAGTTGTGGAAATTGTGAGTTCCAGGGAGTGTCTGCATGATTCTGAAATGGGTTTCGAAGGAAGAGCAGATTATAGAAATGTCTTCCCTGGCAATACATTGGAATTTGACCTTTTCAATTCGTTTGTCACAGATATCAAAAAATGTTTTTGTAGTAATAATCTTCTTGTCAAGGGGTCTCTGAAGACTTACTTTTTTAGCTATACGTTTTGTAGTTCCACCAATACCGTATCTTTCTGACTTGCCATGACTAGTGGCAAAGAAAGACCACTGTGCATTTATTTGGAAATCTTCCTGAGGATCACATAGATTTAGGAAGTTGAACTTATTTTTGTACTGTGCTGCACAACCGTCACTAAAGTAGTGTATCTGTTTGATGTGAGGAAAATTATCTGTTACATATTTCAAAACTATTTCTTGAGTTTTGTATACCATATTCACATCATGCTTTAAATCATCAGAAACAATGCAATGGGACGAGATCATCTCCTCTTCATCGGGACTTTTATAATGCACTAGCACAGGATGTACAAGTTTCAGAAGTCCAGTGATACCCTTGTACCTCATCTTGAATGATGAATGAAAAGTTTTCACTGAAATCTAGTAGAGTAACGGCATTGTGTGATGGAAGGTTTTCTTTTAAATTGTTAAAGAAGGAAGACTGTGACTTTGCTATGAAAGAATGAGGAATCAAATGTTCTATTTTGTCTGTTGGACCATTAATGAACTTATCTAGTGTTGAAGTGGTTTTCATCAACTGTGTTCGATCTGTAGAAATCCATTGTGGAAATTAAATGGGGTCACTTCTATCAAAATGTTCAAATTGAGAGTCCAAGCAGCTGACAAGATTATTCTATGCAGGACATTTATTACAGTGTCTGAACACGCACTCTCTCTTTGGATCCTCACAGAGTAGAAGCTTCATTACGTCCTTATACGTGTCTTCTATTTGTGCTGCATGGCATGTGTTGTCAAATGTGCATGTGCACTTTGATTGATTCTCACGCAGAGCAGACAACGTAAAGATGAGTTTAACTTGAGCAGAACAGCTCACGCCGACAAGGCGGAAATGTTGTGATTGGCTTAGAGCTTGTAGTGTGACTATGTTTCTGTTCTGTGGTAGTTTTTCAGCGAACATGTGAATCCACAGTTACTTGAATAAAGAAGTACCTCTGGCTTAAAAAACGAAGATTAAAGACTGAAGGGCTCATTATGCTGACCATGTGACATCCTCTATCTACAGATGTTAGCACTATCATCACTTATGGGTATTTATTGAATACAAAAGTTTGATGTGAGGTCATTCATTAGACCTTAGTACTTTGTTCACCACACCACTATTTCGATCCTCCTCTCAACTCTTTTTCATTTCATAACTCAACCCATAAACAAGAGATATAATTTCCACTTAAAATCATACAACTCAAAACACTAATTATATAATTAATATGCATACAGTACTTTCAAGCTATGAAAAGTTTTGTTTTCAATATATGATTCAAAGAACCATTTAAATTTCAACTTGGTTAAAAATATTTACCAAATACTAAGCACCATAATCCGACACCTTAACTCAGTCAGTAACATATCTTCCTTCTTAGCTAAGGGTCCTGGCTTCAATTCCTGAAATGGCCAAAATTTGTATCATTGATGAAATGTGGGTTTACCCTTTCACGTTAATAAATTAATGGGCTGGGACTGGATGTTGTGTCTGTCCTAGTCTTAATATAGATAATTAGGCATATAAAGCTACGACAAGCCTAGTAAGCCGGTAGTGGAAAATATATGGCTTGAATAAAACACTGACCACAGGATGGAAACAGCGATGGATGTTAAAAACTATGCTTATTAGAAATTGAGAAGGCAAATGTTTGAACATGCATTTAAAATACATCAACTCTAGCTTGCCAGTGATGGTGAGGTCAGGGCTCAAATCCCAGCCGTGCATACTGAGGGCACTTTTTCACAAATCTTTTGCATTCCGCCTCCAAACAAATGTGGGTACATTTTCTTATAAATTTTACCTTGTTCATTCCTATTCATTTAGTGTAATTAAATGCTTTAGTTTGGACAGGTATTAAGACTTGGAGCAAAATGGTTTAGGTTTAAACATTTTGCCATCCTGTAACTTACTGGACCAATAGCAAAGGAATCATTCTCTAATATACGTATGGAAGAAGGCACAGGAAAGGTGGATGGAAAGCAAATACGAGGGAACAAACACATTATTGCTTTTACAATGGAAATAACAGTTCACACTTTACATTGCTGCCACTGGACAGCGAGGTAATGGCTGCCTCTTGAAGAAAATCAATGGTTACCGCCCAATCCTCCGACCTAGGTTTCATTCTATCGGAACTCATCAGGAAGGAGTTTTAAACGCGCAACACAACTTCCTAAAAGAGTAAACTAAAAAAAACACAAAAGGAAAAAATATTAACTTGGTAAATAATGATAAGACAAGTCGTCACCCGAGAATGCAAGTGTTCTATGTACAATTTTTAACTTTTGTGTAAAAGAGCATTGAAGTTTGACCTTGTGTATAAAACCACTGTTAATAGATGACAACTCGAGCTTGTATCTCCTTTAGTAATTATTTAATAGTCTCAATTTCAACGCAGGTGTATCATATGCATTCTAAATAAACGTAAACACCAAATATCTCAAATTTAACAATTTTGGAGATAGAACACTTGCATTCTCGGGTGACGAAGTGTCCTATCATTCTTTACCAATTTACATTTTCTCCCTTTCGCATTTCTTCTTTCAGGAATTTGTATAAAACATGTTTTATTTAGACCAATTTCATCTTTTTCTTTAAGGGATGTGTACATAAAGCTATAATAATTTTACAAATATTGGAACTGCAAACAAATCTTGATTGAATTCGATGTGGGATCAAGAAAAATATAATTTGTATTGTCACTTTCATCCTTGCAATTGAAAACTTATCTTTCATTTATATAACTATTTTTGTTTGAAATAGGTGGGAATTAACTTTGGTCCAGATACAGCCATGCACAGGGGTACATTAATCACTTGAATTAAATATTCTTGAAATTGACATCTGGTTATGAGAATCAAGCTTAGCAAGCCTTTACCAAGTATCTATCTGGGAATTGAGGGAATCAAAACCAAACATGATAACCCTCATAGCTTTAGATGGGATATAGTCACTATTTAAACTTCTATGAAATCCTTAAATTTAGCTATATAAAATAAATAAAATATTTGTCAGTATTAGCTATACTCAAGGTCTTGACTGGCTAATTAAACTATTTGTAGTTCAAGAGATAAGCTACCAGAAATCACCAGGAACATAAAATCAGGGTTATAATCAGTGGGGAGCTGGGAAAATTTATTTTTAATACAAGAAAATATTAATAAAATAACACTGAAAAATATTTAACATTATTTATTAAAAACAAATTTTAAAAAATGTAATGATAATAATATAAATAAGGTACTTATACACAGGTCTTAAAAAATGGATATCTATGAAAATAACATATTATTTTAAACAGGGCTTAGTAATTAGTATAACGATAAACTATCTTTTGTATGTTATGCCAGGTGAACATTTAATACAACAATATTTGTATCGGCCACGGTGGCCACATGGTCTAAGGTGCTACGCTTGCATTAGACTAGACTGCCGAAGATGGAGACATTGAGGTTTGATTCTTGCTTGGGTGTACTGAGGGTGGTTTTTCCATTCTCCCTCAATGCAAATGTGGTTACATTTACTCTAACCATAACCATCCCCATTCTTAAAACCATTAACTAATATATTAGCATATAACCTGAACGGGTAGTAAGACGCGGAACTAAAAAATTGTATCATAACTATCATCTTTGACTTCTGAAACTGCTGTAGTAGAGTTGGAATCAAAATGATTGGTTTTAATCTCTTTCTATTTTTTGAAAAAGTTTAATAGATTCAACTGTATTTTGTCTGGATAAAAATAATTTAAAAATTAAATAAAGGAACTGCACATACATACTGTTTTCAAATATTTTCTTTCCCTGGTTGCTAAACGCATGATTTTATAACTCCACATCTAACAAATATTAAGACATCCTCAATATATATAACACAGCACAAATTATTGCAAAACATGCACAGAACATGTGACACATGGCATGTATACATCTAAATCAACCAGTTCAAACATACTGCTTACACACACGTCTCAACTCCACATGTGCACACGTTCTACTGTTTACAGTTTCAATTTTTCCATTCCTTCTCTGTCACTGACACTCTTGTTGTTGATGTCTTTATGACTCATATCGTGCAACGCCGGCACCATAACAAATTTGTTTCTTTAAAAAGTATCATGTAAAAAATACTCAAGTTATAAAAAAGTACTTTTTTTGTGTGAAAATAAATAAACAAAAATGTAGAAAATGTAAACAATGGGTCACACATTTCAGGAAAATTTAACATCGGGCTCATGTGAGTCCATGTGAACCTACTACAGTTCACCACTGGCTATCAAGTTTTTCCCTGACACTCTCAATCATACCCTGTTCAGGGTCACTTTGTAGTGGCTTGTATAAGATCAAATTGTACACAGTTTATGATTTACACAATAGGTGAAACTTAACTTCAGTATGGATATAGCAATGCACTGGGGAAATTTATTTAACTATGTAAAATATTGTTAAAAAATCATACCTGGATATGTGGTTGAGTAGCTTAGTGGTTGACCATTGATGCACAGATCTATAGATCCGATGTTTGATTATCGTGTCCAGGTGTATTTTTTAAACTATTTCTATTATATATAACTAATCAATGTTTTGATGTTTTTCTCAGATAATTTGCAGTAAGACGGAGGCTGTCCTGAGTGACCCTAGTTTTGAGGAGGCGGAGCTCTCGACCATAATCACCATACTGGAACAGGAGGCTCTCAGCGTCAGCTCAGAGCTTGTTCTGTTTGAAGCTCTACAGCGCTGGGCCAACAAAGAATGTGCCAGGAAAGGTTTGTATAGTAACCTTCGTGGAATATTTGGACAAAGAGCTGGTTGAGCTCACACAAAGAATTAGAATGCGAGTTACACATAGCGTTTATATTTTTGGAGCTTTTAGCTACCTCTGAAGGGGTATAATGTCCTGAACCTCTTCTCTGCTGGCTGGAGACCTCTGCATTCTATGAATATCTCGTTTATCCTAAGGGATTGATTGGTGGATGGACCGGCGGTGTTTACGTGGGTGGTTGGATTGAAAATGATGGTAATGGGGTGAGAGGGATATGAAGGGTAAATTATGTAGTTTTAATTGATTTGCTGTATATTAAATAACATGTTAAAATATAATGGCAACATTTATGTTTTGATTAAATTATTTATAATATGAGTCAAGAAGAGTAAAGGAGTCAGACAGGTTAATCCATCTGTCCTCGTCAGGGAGTTGAACCAAAATCCCTATTAGTTCTGGTTCCTGTTCTCTAAACATTTTAAAGGTTTGGTTCTGGTTCCAGTTAGAGCACAATAAAGGTTCCATTTCTTTTCAGTTCCTAATAGTGTTCTGGATCTTTAATTTAAAAATAAAATTAGCACAGCGTCTTTCTCTCCATTGGGGCTACATTGATGTACTAATTTTGATAATGGTTTTTTAACAAGTGAGGAAGGTTATATTTTTATACATTGGCTTGGAAGGAGAGCAGGAAACCACTTTGTAAATAGCATCCTGGATCAAAAGTATTGCTAGATTTAAAAAAATCATCATGTACCTTAATAATAGTAATAATAATAATAGCAATAAAAACATAGTGTATCCTTCTAATTTGCATCTTTATCTGTAATTGTAAATCTCATAGTCAAAAAACTTCCGAACTGGGTTTTATTTAACGTGCTTCATCAATAATATTATGTAATCCATTGACTAACAACAAAAATAATCACCTCCACACTGTACAAGAACACATTCACTGAGCTTCTTCCTAATTTAAACTTGAGTGAAAGAATTTAAAGTTTGCCTTTTACCACCCCCCATCTCCCTTTTCCCCCCTATTATAAGTTGTTCAACCAACCACAAGATTATCAGTTTTCACTTCCAGGAAGTACTAAGTACAATACGCTTAGCCTGCTTGTCCAAAAAAGATGATTTCTTAACTTCAGTATTTCAACTTCTAAAGAATGTGATATTATCTACTTTTTATCAAAGCTAAATACATCTTAAACCTCTAGCTTAAACATTAAAGTGAGAAAACCGAGAACAATTTGACAGTCACGACATTCCTCTGTAATCTAATATTAGTATGGATTGCCAAGGGATCATTAACTCTTTTCTAATCACTTTAGAAAAAAGGTTTCAAACAAAGTAGTAAACTAAAATATATCAAGCCCTTTCAGAACTTATTGAAAAAAGGGAAAACACATTTCAAAAATAAACTAATCTAAGAACAGAAAAAAAATATGTGCAACTTACCAAAATTATATTCATTTCTGTAAAACTAAGAACTTTAAAAAACCCTTAGAATCTTTATGAACCTAAAATTATTTAACGGTTCCAATTCTGGTTCTTTAAAATAGTGTGTTAGGGTTTTGGTTTCATTTCCGGTTCCTTAAAAATAATTATTAACTTCCATTATCGGTTCCGGTTCGACTCCCTGGTCCTCATGTTCTGTGAGTAGCACCAAATAGTATTCCTGCTATTTAAAATTTTTTGTTTCAGTTGTGTGTTTATGTGTGTATTATTACTACCATCTCATTTGTTTCTCTTCATCTGATGTAGCATGAAAAAATGACAAGTCAAAAGTATGAAGTTTAACTTTTTTTAAACACATAACACAATATGGAGAGCTTCAAGTAACTGGGAAGTATGTTAGAAGGAGGGGCAGCAAGGAGTTACATTCTCCAGATACTTGGTGTGGAACAAAGACGTGACACCCATAGTAATGTATGCGGAAACATGAAAAACGGATAAGTATTTTGTAATAGTACTATGTTAAATAATTCAAAAGAATCAGGAATTGAATGAATAGGAGTCTACCTTATCTTTATGGAAGATCACTCGTCTTGGAACTACAGTAGAATACAGAATATATACACAAACACAATCTATTCTTCAAGCTTTCACCGCCCCAAGCAGTCTCATCAGGTGTACTGTAAATTAAGCAAATGATTGTCAGTTGTTGCTTAGTGCTTGTTGAGTTCTTATGGTTTTTCACTGACATTACTGACCAGGAGGGACATGCCATCCAGTTTGGTCACCTGTATTTAGATTATTTTCCACTCTGGTGGCACAAAGCGTTGCTCAAGGTTCACCATAGGAGGTTGTCTACACATATCTACAATGAGATGAAGAGAAGATAGTTAATATTGCGGTGTGGGCCAGTGGGCTTAATTTACCAACCCCTGATTGTTGGGATGATTCTCTTAAGAGAAATATAGCCAAGGTACCAGCCGGGAATCGAACTTGGGACCCCTAGGTTGTAGCCAGGTGCACTGACCACTACACCACGGAGCCGGATGATGTGATTAATAATCTAGACAAGCTTCATACCTCAACTTAATGGAAGATCTACTCTATTATCTTCCTGCTCAACCTTTCTATTTATCTGGTCCAGGGGTCCAACTAAAACTAGACTAGTGAAAGAAACAATAAAAGTGGTCACATAGTCTAGGACATAACTCTCACAATAGACTAGATTGCTGTTGGCGAGGTGTTTATGTTTGAATCCCAGTTGGCTGTACTGAGGGTGTTTTTTCTATTAAATTGTTTCCCACTCTCTCTTCATGCTAATGTGGGTACATTTCTTCTGGATTATTTCTTCCTAATCTTTAATCTATTAGCATAACTAAATGTGATTTATATCAATTACTTGGCTGGCTAGCGCTGCCTGCACCACACGGTAGAATTCCGATGTACAAAGGGTGTCCAGAAAGGGTGGTGACCCCTCATTGCCTTCCGCACTGAATATCTATAAGCGAATGTGAAAGAACCAATTATTTTGGTTGGAATGGAATGCTCACATAACCTCCAGGGTTCTGTTACATTCCACAATTGGCATGGGACATATGGCTTTACTTCCCCTACAAAGGAAGTTATACGGATCTTAATTGCTCAAGAAATATCTGTGGACCTGGGCTGAGTTTGAACCCACGAACATCAGATCCTGAGACGAGTACCTTATCCCTAAGACCACCGAGGTTGACGATTTCTAGGACTGTGGACTCCTTTCCTTACCCTTTTAATTGTTATCTAAAACGTTCACCCTCACACTCAATAATCAGTTACTAACCTATGAGCTATAAACTGAATTTATGGGTTAACTCTTAAATGCCCAGCACGCAAAGTAATGGCTAAACCACTCTCACGGCTGATTCTTCGGTGCCAGCTAAATTTTGTCTGTTAGTATAATAAATGTTACTAGATGGTACCATAAGCCTTTATCCTAAATATTATTCTTTAGTTCATATTTTCCTCCACAGAAAGCACTGTAATGTCAACAAAAATAAAGCTTTCTATAAGTGTACGGCCAACAATTGAAATGGCACTTGCCGACAAGGGTGAGCTGTGATTGGCCCACATGACTCCCGTGCTTGCCACTGACCTAATCGGCCTCAAGAAGACTGCTGGGCTCTTATGGGAAATATATTTCTTTTGGGACATTTTCACTCATTACTCGAAATTACGCCAAAATATTTTGCTTTTGGATGTTGAACACATTGATAAAAGGATGTAGGATTCCATTCTATACCTTCTGGACCAAAAGATTAAAAAAAGAAAAAAAGTTTTGCTCAATCGAAAATTAAGAGTGAATTGGTAGCCGGGAAAGATTTCACGGCTTGATCATGTTCGTTTGGGCTTTGATTTGTGTTTAGTATCCCTAATTAATCATGCATCAATATATTTGTATTATGTTTTTGATTTTTATGTCGTGTTATCAATAAATTGGTATTAAATTTAAATAGCCTGAATCAGTACATTAAACTTAAAACAGAATCATTTGTTATAAGCGAAAATAAATATTCATGATATTTATAATAAATATATTACAATGATAGTGAATGGCTTGCTCCTCATCTTATGTTCAATTTACTTCTTGACTTAAATAAATAACATCATATCAAACAAATCACTTTGAAAATGTGTTTGTCACTTCAAACAATTTTCATGAAGTCCTAATTACAACTAAATCAAATTGATCCAAAAAAAGAGGGAATATTTTTCTCGGACGTTCAAACAACATTAGCGGCCAAACTTAATTTATAACTATCGGTAGAATAGGCCTAGACTTTGAAATAAATTATAATCTTGTTTATAGTGATCCTTAAAAGAACTAAACAATCAACTTAATATCCTAAATAGTTAACAACAATAATAATATTAAAGCAACATAAACAAAATATGTAAGATTTAGGTTTTACTGTTGAATAAAATTTATTCATTTTGCATTTTTATGCAAAAAGGCTTATCTATTATTGAGCCTCAGGTTAAAACATAACGATATAATGCCATTTTTTAATACATTATTAATTTGGGATATTAGTCATCATCATTGCTCCATATTTCAAGGTTGAAATTGGTGACCTATTAGAGGCATTTCTAGGCAGGGTGATACTCGTGGTTGTTTTCTATTGCCTTCTGCGGTTTGGAGGTGATTGGACAACAAAGATATCCTAATCTGAACCCAGGAAGGGAACGTTTCCACTACAGAAAAAAACCCCACTTGCCCGGGAATCAAAACCGGTACCCTTAAACTGTCAGCCAAATATGCTGACCACCAGACCACAGAGCTGGTTGGGATATGAATAGGTCAACCATATGTTTTGTAACGACTGAACGTTTTTATGTCGTTGATCGAAATGTCAATGTATTTCATCCACTATCTAGGATTTATTTTTTAAAGTATGTTAGTCTTTTAAGGTGATCAATCGCATACACCCATCTATAAACAAATGTATCTATCTCCAATAATGTAATGTTCAATATAATAATTTATAAACATATATTTTATATAATACTAGCTCGAGGTAATGGTAAAATCCGAGTTTATGTATCAGGAGCTCAAACGTCCAAGAGGTGTTTAAACACAATCATATTTTTTTCCCAGTATGTATTTATATGAAATACCATTTAAACTATGCCAATGTCTTTGTAATGATCCAAGCTATTGTGTGGAAAAATAATAACTACTTTACATAAACACGTTTTAGAGATATTCCAATAAACTCCCTTTTGTCCCATATACTGAATAGGTAAATCAATCAATACGGCCGCCTAGCAGACGACGGTTAATGGTTGTACTCTTACTATACAGAGCTTTAAACAATTTTNAAGGTTTTTTTTTGCACAAATGAATTATGTTATCCCCAGTTGTTTATACCATGGTGTGAATATGTTTTTGACTCCCATGTTTTCTTTATTTTATTTTGATTCAAGTGTTTGCAGTTGCTATTTGGTTTTCTTACATAAGTTTATATATTCTTTATTGTTTTATTTTTGTTTCCTTCATATTATTTTTTATTAAAAGTTATATAGGTCTAAGTGTTAGTACAATATATATTTTTGTATAACTAATCAATGGAGGGTCTAGTTTTAGATTAGATGACTGACATTTTAGATTATTTTGATAATATAGATTATGATAGTGAATTTATGCCTGAAAGTGATTCTGATTTATTTATTTGTTATTTAGTCCTATTTATTATTTATTTATTTGCTGCATGTAGAGTGTTTTCCAAACAAAGGTGCTGACCCCAATAGTACATAGGCCTATACACAATTTTACTAGAGTTGATGTAGTTTAGAAACAAACACTACTACAGACACCAAACTTATATCAGATTTTACAGAAATTAATTATTTTTCTTCCAGGAGGAGTGATGAAGACAAAACCCAAAAATTCAATTGATTTTTTTTACCTTTGAATTTTAAATAAAATTTTCCAATTTTCAATATTTTTTATGATTCATCTATTGTATAGTGATAGATGACTTTTTTTTCTAATTCTAACATGTTTATAGCATAAGTGTGAATATGTTCTTGTATAAATGTTGGATAGTTTTTTCATGGCAGGAATTCACAGATACACAGGTAAATTGTAAAAATTGGCCCGAGTGTTTTACATCGGAATCATGAAAATATGCCGAGTGAAAAAGGGTTAATATTTGGATATTGTGCTGTTAACTTCCATTTGTTTTTTCTTACTGTTACACCTTTGTTCTCTGCATATACTTTGTTTAGGTCTGCCACTCAATGATGATAAGTCGCTGAGATCTGTGTGTGGCTCTGCCTTGGAGAAGATTCGTTTCCTCACGCTGAATCCGTCCCAGTTTGCAGAAGGTCCTGCCTTGTCTCCACTGCTCACTCAGAGCGAGAGTTTTGCCGTGTTAATGAACATATCGAGTGGAGGAGCAAGAGTGCCCTTGCCAGAAGGATTCTCCTCATGGACTCAGCCACGGCAAGAACCAGACAGGTTCTCCAACCATCCGGTCTTACCCTTGGCTCCAGAACCCTATCGCCAAGGCCAAAAATACTATTGCATGCGCAAAGTTTCCCAGAAACCGGCCATTCTCAACACTAGCATACTGGACTGTTCGGTCACATTCACAGTGGATAGGAATGTGTGTGTTTTTGGAGTGCAGGTATGTGTAGTTGAGTTAACAACACATTATACAACATTCCCGTTGTATGTCAAACAACTTGGCATGGAATTTTTCCTTTTACCCTTAATATTTTGAACCATTACATGACAATATTTACCATATATAAAATAATCTACAGGAAAGAAGATTGGAAACAAATTTGTTCGTATTCATCTTTATTGTATACCTGTTCAACCTGAAAGGTAGCAGTCTCTCCTTGACAGATTACACTATGGTCCCCTCTTATAAGCTATGCCATAACCTCTCAGGTTAAATTAAGGGTATTTTTGTCCATGTATGTAATTATGTACTGATGATGAGGTTTAACATGGAACTGTTATGATTGCGCTGGGGCAAAACAGCATGAACACATGTGCGGAATAGTTCAACGACAAGCTATCATTGTCACTTACGTAGGAGAGCATTGAGCGATCGGCTGGTGCTTACTATCTTTTCAAAAAACATTTTATTTTCATTTTGATTGATCTGTAAGTTGGTGGCATGGAAACTACAAAATATGATATTAACTTGTAAGGTAAATCTTGTGGTCGTGCTGTGAAGATCAGCAGGAGGAACATTATTTACAGTCAAGGAAGATAAATCATATTTACTGTTAGTAAATGTCTGAAATCTGAGGCCCAACTGGATATTTAAGAAAAAAGTATACAACATAGAATTTCTCAGGCTTGCGGTATATCTTTTAGTAGTGCTTGTAGAGTAGTAGAAGAGGGTGAAAGTTGTTGGGGGGGGGCCTTGGTATATATATATATATATATATATTCGACGCCTCGTTATGAAAGACTACATAAAAAATTAAAGAGTAAGGTAGATGATGTTGATAAGTGTGTTATTCGGCGCATAATACGTGAATTCCACAGAACAGAGGGGGAGTGACTGACACGAAAATCATTTCTCAAAGTTTTGAAGGAGAGATTTGGTGTCTAAGAAATGCTATTCGGCAGTTGGGACTCAAATGGAAACAACCACTAACCGGAAGGTGCTAAAAGAAAATAATGACATATGAAACTTCAGAGTAATATACCTAAGACAAATACAGAGCTACAGACAGAAAGGTCGGCCAATTATTTATATGGATGAGAACTATTTACATAGCACAGTTACAAAGAAACAAGCCTTGGCTGATACCATTGCTGGACTAAAAACACCTTTATCTAAAGGTCAAAGGGTGATTGTGGTTCATGCAGGTGGCGAAGGTTTTGTTCCTAATGCCTTGTTGGTATTTAACTCGGGGAGAAAAAACCAGTGACTATCATCAATACACAAATTTCAACAATCATGAAAAATACAGTGTGACCCAAAAGTCTGGACACCTAAGCAAAATGTAGTCATGTTGTTGAATAACATCTTCAACATGCTGTCCATCCTTAGCGATGCAAATTTCGGCGCGCTTTGAAAGATTGATATGAATACGATGCAGTAACTCCACATTTTCGTTGATCCTAGCACATTTATTGATGATGCAGTCCTTTAGATGATCAATATCCCTGATTTTCATTGCATACACCCTTTCCTTCAGCATACCCCAGAAGAAGAAATTGATGATACTAATATCTGGTGAGCAGGGATCCCAATCCACATGGCCACGCCTCCCAATCCAGTTAGGGAAATTCTCGTACAATCAGTGTCGTACGACCGTTGAATCGTTTACAAACTAGTAGAGAAAGAAATGATTGCTATTACATATTTCAATAAGTTATACATGATGAAGGATAGGGAAGGATAATGCATCACAAAAAATATATAAGTTTATTAAAAAGTAAATAAAAATAAATAGAATTACATATGAGTGACACGATTTTAATTAAATTGATTAATTATAACTGTACTCTGTTATGGGGTTAGAAAACATTAGGTACGACGAATTGGTATAATTACTTTGTCCACTAGGAACCAACAGAAGTTAGATAGAACAATTAGTTTAGTTTAATAGCTTTATAAATATGAATATTCGCTCTTACTTGAACATTGAAGCGTCTGCCACAACTCGGCAACAGTATAAAGGTAGAATCAAGTTTTTTTAGGCAATATACAAACAAATAAACAAACAAACAATCTAGCCAGGCCAATACCGGACTAATAGCTGAGAGGTCTAGTCAAGAAAAATAGTGAAACGGTGACCTGGCGGTCTAGGGGTAAGGTGTCAGACTTCTGTGCTGGTGGCCGGGGTTCAATCCTCGGTAGCGGCAAAGATTTATCTTGATTACCAAACCCTTCCTTCACCTCTGACAAGACATCTTGTGAATGTGGGGAGTGCCAGGCCTCCACCGTGGTTCGGATTCCACGTGAAACTGTAGGTCCTTCATTTCATCTCACAATCACCCTACCATTACATATTAGCGTAAGTGTGAATAACCCGAACGGGTAGTAAGACGTGGTGCTAATAATAATAATAATAATAATAATAATAATAACAAATTCAATATTTTTAGAGTTACTAAGGAGAGTATAATTTAAGCTTGCTTGCTTGCTTGCTTGCTTGCTTGTATCAACCCTCAAAGAGAGTTACGAAAAACTAAATAATTATGTCCTACAAGAGGAGCTTCCATTATACAAATAATAGATGGCTAGCAATCATGCATCTACACAGAAATTTACTATGGTCGGTCATTTCCTAATGAGTACTGCCAGAGCAATCGATAGTAAATTTATATATCTACCCATAACTAGGGCATACAATAGTTATACTAACTATCTTTGAACACTAAGATAAATAAAGCGCCTGATGGGGCCGAAAGAAAGCATTATCCTCGTGGGCCACTACTTCACTCTAGTAGTGCTCCCATAGGTTGCGCACTGTAAATAGCTACACAAACAAGGGTTCAATTGTGACTGCAACTAGTCACTGACCCAACTAGGTCCAAGAAAATGTTAGATGATCTGATTGTTGCCATAAAGAGATTCTAAACGAGATCACACCATTTATGGTGTCATAAAAATATAACAATTTCTTAAAGACTTATAAAAGAAGATCTAATTCATGGACTCAGTATATTCAATCACCTGGTCCTATACATGCATAGAGCGTAGAGCCCTTGTATTTAAACTATGCCTTATGGGCATAGGGAAATGATTGTCAGACTATTTGATATAAGAAACTATGTCTGATGGACATAGACATACTGACTACATAAACCATGTCTGATGGACATAGAAAAATAATGTTAGACACTCTAACAAAATACACTATGTCTGAGGGACATATTTCCCGGCAACATCATTTCAGAGTGAGTCACCACCTGTCTCTTCTTATTAGAATAGATTAGTACTTATTATCTTGTTTTAATTGTCTTTCTAGAATTTTATTTGTCTTTATGGAATTTTGATTGTAGATGTCATATTATATAAATGGCATTCTACATCTTAGCATAATGGGCAAAGGCCCCATCTTGTTGGAAACACTCAGATAGGCCTTCGCCTAACCTGTCAATTTGGGGCATCATCTGCTCGCCTAACATGGTGAGGTATGTCTCATCTGTGGCGCTATGGTCAAAGAAAAATGGTCCCAACAAACGTTCTTTCCATAATCCACACCACACCGTAATCCTCACCGCCCCTTCCTGTTTGGACGGGTCCGTCCACCGCGGATTAGTTTGCGAACAGTCGGTCGATTGACCTCACCATTAACGTGAAACAAGGTTATTTTGCTTAATAACACATTCTTCTGTGAAGCGGTCATTTTCATCCAACTAATTAAAGAACAAAACCGAAAGAATGTAATAATACCTATGTTTCCAGACTTATGGGTCACCATTTAGATAACAAACAAATGTATTGTACTAGTTATTGACAATGCACTCTATCACAACATTCAATTAGTCCCACCACCGACATCATTGTCTAATAACATAGTCATAATGGATTGGGGAAACAAAACAATATTCCCTTCAGTAATACTTTACTCAAACCTGAATATTATTCATTTATTTGACTGCACAAACCATGATTTAAGACATAGGATAGATAGACTACTAGTAAACAATGGACACCATGTTCTGCATCTACCCTCGGATCATCTCAATCTCAACATGATTGAATTGAAATGGGCACTAAAAATAATGTTTCACTCATTGTAAACTTCGTTATGAACCTAACAGAGGAAAAATTTAACTCTAAAACTAAAAAAGCTATGATTAGCGTAATGCACATGCAAGAAGCAAATTGAAGAATACTTTAAATCAGAACAAAGAATTGACGAGGTATCTGAAAGTATTATCATCAACTTGAAGGACAATTTGTCACACGACAGCTCCAACAAAAACACTTTTTTTAGTGATAATAGTGTTAATATGAGTGGTGTGACACCCTTTAAAAATATATAGTGGGGCTCTGCAAATACTCAGATTTCGAACCGAGTTTGTCATTAAAGCTTGGGATCGGGATCAAAATTTTGGTAGATTTGTCATTTTTGAGCTTCCTCTTAATGTACCATACATACAAATAATTTTTTTAAATGCAATAATAAGTATATGCTATTTAATTTAGAGGATATCGGTAGTTCCACTTATAGCCTAAATCATTAAGTAGGCCCTAACTTAACAAATTGTTAAAATCAATATCAAATTTTATATTAATAATATAATAATGCTCCAAAACTACTTTTGACAGGTAGACTAATTCACTATTTTTGTCCATATTGACCTATCCTTAATTGAAGTTGCATTGCCATGCGTGTCAAGGGAATGAAAATATAAATAGCTTAGTAAATCACTAAATACTTGAATAATAATTTAAATATTTCCACATAGCCCCTTTCTTAAATTATAATTTCGATTAAATTAAAAATTTAACATCGATAATATGTATTGATTGTTTTCGAACTTAAGATATTTAAAACTTGTATTAATATGTTCAACCACAAAACTAGCATTGTTACTATTTGGTTATAGAATTATGTTGATTAATCTATCGAAAATCATTTTTAATCAACATTGCGATACATATTTTACCAACCTTTTTGCATTTAAATAAAAATACCACTGTTTATTTTATATTATCTACTAGAAATATTATTTTAACCATCTTATTTTAATTTTTAAGTATGAACATTAACTTCTCTAAGTATTATAAATTGAATTGAAATAAATTTTGTAATAAGATCATTTATAGTGAAAGCACATATAAGGCACATGCACAAGAGGAATAGAATTATAACCGAGAAGTGATCAGGCGCATTTATTACATTAAGGACTAATAAACAAAATATGAAACATTTCAAATTTTTAACTGCTTATGGCTCTCTTATGTTTTCTGGGTAATGAAAGTCACAGAGGCTTATTTTGGGGAAATATTATCTCATTAAAATGTCAATTTTATTAACTTTTTGTGTGATTGTAAGTGTTATTTTAATGTCTTTAAAGATATGAGTGTTGAAACATTTTTTTTTTTAAATATTATTTGAGTCGTGTAGTTATTTTTAAATCATGTCTTTATAAACTTTTTTTTTTCAAATATATTTGCTATTTATAATAATGACTTTGTTTCATTTTAAGAACACGAATTGTGAAGTTTTCATAAATTATTTACATTTCATATTTTAAAGATGTATTTATATTTGATGTTTGTTTTGATTGGTGACATTTGAAATATAAGATTTTACCTCTAAAATAAACTAATATATATTTTGAAACATTTTAAAACTATGAATAAATTTGACTTGAACTCTGGGAGTGTTTTGAAATACAGGGTGGTGCCCAGTAACGAAAGATTTTGAAAGTCATTTCAAGGTCAAAGCACGTAGTGGCAGTACTGTGTTAATACCAGCTTGCACCTCACTTTATGCCATTTAGTCGACACGTAGCACCAGTCCGGTATGCAACCAACGTTTGTCATGGATTGCCTTCAGCTCATGCAATCAAAACGTGAACTGATAACTTTGAAGCAATAGGTTCTACTCTTAAAAGAAGCCGTTAGGTCGAAACAGGTCAGTTAGAGCACCAGAAAATATTGAAACTGTCAGAGTCATGATAACACAAAACCTGACATGTCCAGTGCGGTGATATGCGATTTTCTTAAAACTATCTTGTCACAGTTTGATAATATTATTACTCAAGGATTTAAATTACCACCCATATAATATTCAAATAGTCCAAGAATTAAAACCTAATGATTTGGCAGGTTGGATAACTTTCTGTCAACAAATGTTTACTAAAATGGAACGAGATGAAAATTTTGTCGAT
Source organism: Timema douglasi (assembly GCA_901482245.1). Classification (NCBI taxonomy): domain Eukaryota; kingdom Metazoa; phylum Arthropoda; class Insecta; order Phasmatodea; family Timematidae; genus Timema; species Timema douglasi. Next base: position 24,473 of record CABEEJ010001068.1, on the reverse strand, counting down.
AATCTTTGGATGTCCGCTGAAGCGCATTTTCACCTAGAAATGGTTTGGTGAACAAGCAACATTTTTGTTACTGGGGGGAAGAAAACCCTCGTCGACTACACCAGAGACTTTTACATAGTGATACAGTAACAATGTGATTTGACATATCATCAAGGGGAGTAATTGGACTGTATTTTTATACGATAACAATAGCAATGGGGCTACTGTAACTTTTGAACGGTATGTAAACCGGATTGAGACAGTTTTGGCTGAACAACTGTAAAGGTTTCTTGCACACAAGTCTTCTTATTCTAACAAGATGGCACTACACCTCATACAGCAAGAGTATTGATGGCCGCTGTACGAAAGGTGTTTGGTAACCCTGCCATCTCCAGGAATGGCAATATTTCTTGACCTGCGAGGTCTTTATTTTTGTGAAGACACCTAATGAGCAAAGTGTTTCTTATCATCCTTGGAGTGTTGAGGAAATCGACAGCACCACTGTTGAAATGCTGTAAGCTGCTCTGGGGAAACTCGAGTGCGAGAATGCAGGAATGCCTGCACAGAATAGGCGGCCATCTGCGCCATGTTTTCTTCAATAAGTGACTTTATTTCATATAATCTATAAATGGCATGCTTTTTGCTTTAATAAAATTATATTTTCTTGGGAAAAACAAAAGATGTATTTTATTGATATTTTACAAGCTCTCGTTTCTGGTAGCCACACTGTACTTGACTCAAATGAAATAAAAAAAAAGCAATCTCGCAGACTCCTAATATATAGGATAAGTAGTACATTGTGGTAGTATCGGAGAATGTCTCATACCTTAGAGAGAGAAAGAAACATTCTTATCTACCCCCACCTCTTGTTTCTTCCACTCCTGTCTGTGCGCCCAAGTTCCAAGTAAAACTTCACCAGTAGTAACTCACAGAGTGTAAATATATTTTGAACTAGCAACTTAGTACACACATTGGTTCCATATCATGCATGATACCTCTGGATTATATCGTTATTCCCTCATGCCACCTTTCTTGATCCAAGGGTGTTCAAGTTTATGTTTTACATTAGAAGAGTAGCATAAACATGTTTAACCACACGTGCTTCTGTACAGAGGCACCACTGGTTAGTACTGGTATAATAAATCTGGCAGAAGTAAACAAGTCTCATTTATCGGAAAGTTTGAAAAAATCAATTTTGACCAAATGTTATATACACATACTCCTTCATTAGCACCGTATTAATATTTAAATATAAATTTCAATAGAATTTAACCAAACTTGTTGAAATCACCATCTTTCCTGTACATTGTGACAACTACTTCTTAATGTATCCATTTGTAAAGGTTTGGCGTTCTTTAAACAGAATAAAACAAATACAACACTACATTAAGGTGGATGTTCAGCCATTCCAATATATAAAGCTCCCAAATATTATATGACATGGAGCAAAGTTTTCTATAAACTACAATACTTTGGTTAGAGGTGCAATAGATAATTAAATATATATCCATTTATTATGTTTGATGTTCATGAATCAACATAAACAATTGATATAATAAACATTGTTATACCTATTCTAATTAGGTCAAGTTTTTAAGTAAATAATATATGGAAAATGGTACAGGGAATAGTTAATGGCTGCCTTTTGTCCAGTGGCAACAGTGTAAAGTGTGTTTTATTTAATTTATCTATCACCGCGTCTTACTACCAGTTCAGGTTATATGCTTAAGTACTAATTAAGATAATGGATTAGGAATTGGGAAGGTTGGATTTAGAGGAGGTTAACCCACATTTGTGTGGAGAGAGAAGAAAAAAAAGTCAACCATTTAGTAAAAACCCCTCCCAGTTCACTAGACTGAAATTTGAACCTCGATCTCCCCGTCCTCGGCAGTCTGGCTCAACATGAAACTAGCACATTAGCCACCTATGCCACCAAGGCGGGTGTAAACTGTTCGTTACCAACCTTCTTTCCCTAACCCTCTTCCACATATTTATATCTCAAAGAGAGAATACAGGCTTTCCTTTTTGTGTTAAATCAAAAATAAAACATTGCATTAAATAACATAAAATGTTTATACAACAATCACTATCACTAATGTATATAATAAAGTGGGGACACAAATAAAAAAAAAACACAGTGTCTCAACCTAATTGTTCGAGGGAGCTATAAAAATATTATTTGAAGTTTACTAGTGGTCTGCGAGCTTGGGTTTTTCCATTCAAGTAGAGTATTTCTAAAAGCTCTCGAGTTTGAGTCAAGTTTGAGTATTGTATATTCATAATTTTAAAATGTTAAAGTAAATTAAAAAACATGTTCTTAAAAGATGAATGACAGTCATTTTTATAAATAGTAAATAATTTTGAAAATAAAAGTTAACTAATGGAAATATTGGTTTTTAAATTAGAAATAACACTTATAAAACACAATCTAAAAATAAGAACAACACTCAAATAAAGATTTAATAAAAAATAACTAAAATGGTTCAACACTCATGTCTTTAATGACATTAAAATTACACTAACGATTATAAAAAAAGTTAATAAAATGGATAATTGCATGATGGCTTGGATATGTATAACAAGACAGTGTAGAAACACTGTACAGTGATGTAAGGTAAGTGATAGTGAGTGAAGCCAACCTGAAAGGATAGTTAGTTTAGGCCCAGATAGGAACTTCTCTCTTCATGTCTTCTTAAACTTTTCCACTTCTTCAAACTTCCACAGTTTCACATTAGTTTGAATTTTCTGGAATATTATTTTTTCATTAATGTGTCTTCATAAGAAAAAGAAAAATTTCCGAAAATTCAAAACAATGTACAACTATGGAAGTTTGAAGAAGTGGGAAGTGTAAAAGTGTAGAAAGAAAATAGAGAAGAGTGTTTGTATATATCTAGGCCTAACCTAACTATCCTTTCAGGTTGGTTTCCTTCACTATCACTACATTATTGTAGAGTGTTTCTACACTGTCTTGATAAAAAGTTAATAAAATCGATGTTTTAATAAGCTAATATTTCCCCAAAATATTCTTCAGTAACTTAATTTACCGTATGAGAAAATGTAAGAATCATAAATAATTAGAAATTTGAAGTGTTTTGTATTTTGTTTATTATTCCTTAGTATAATCGTTTATGATTATGTCTTCTGTTCCATTTCCATTCCTGTATGCGCAATTGCACAGGCTCTTGTTAAACATTATTTTATATTTTATTGAGAAATTTACTTCATTTCAACTTTTAATGCTTATAAAAGTTGATGCTGATACTTTAAAATTAAAAATAATATGACCAAAATATTTCTAGCAAACAATATGAAATAGTAAATACTTTTTTAATGTAAATTTGGTAAGTTGGGTAAAATATATATTGCAATAAATAAGATCAACATGTATTTTAAACAGGTTAATCAATATAATTCTACAACTAAATAGTAACTAAACTAGAGTTAGTTTTTTAGCTAAACATATTAATTAATATGAATTATAAAAATCTTAGGTTTAAAAACATTTAATATATCAATATATTAATGATATTACATTTTTAATCTAACATAAATTATTATTTTAGAAAGGGATCAGGTAAAAATAGTAAAAAGAATCATTCATTTAGTTAGTAATCTTCTTAGCTATTTTTATTTTCATTGCCTTGTCATGGCAATACAAGTAAACAACTTTAATCAAGTATTATTCAAAATTGATGACAAAGGTGGTTTTAAAGTTCTATTACGTTATTAATGTGAAAATTGAAATTAATTTTTAACAATCTGTTAAGTAATCGAATGATTTATAAGTGGAAATGCTGATACTATCTCAATTAAATAGAATTTGCTTACTATTGCGTTTTAAAAATAGATTATTAAGTACATCAAGTAGAAGCTTGAAAATGACAAGCCTACAAAACTCTCGAGCTTAAGCGACGAGCTCGGCTACATCTTGGAATACATTTACTAGCAGAGCCCTAAAATTTACCATTTTGACCTGAAAATAGGTCATACTTTTTTCCCAAAACCAACTTTTATAAAACGTTAGTGTGACCTATAATCACAAATAATACCTAACAAATGTTGTACTTTTGAGGGCTGCATGTAGTTATATCAAAATATTTTATATTATTCGCAACAAATGGCGCTCTTAACTGCTGAGCTTCAAAAAGAAAATAGCTGGACCTTGACCCTAATAATAAAAATGTAAACCTAAGCCAAACTGTCTGATAGAATGAAATAGTAAACCCTTTAATAGCTGCCATTACTACTATTCACACATGCTTTTAAAGGCTGTAGTTGCTCTCAGTTGGTACCTGTTATTCTATTGTGATACGAAGGTAGTATATTTATTAACTAAGTTTGGAATTAGCATAGACGTTTTGTTGTGATACCACGCTTAATCATAACAAAATATTTAAGAAAAAAATTCTATGAAAATATGATTATTAAATTCTAATTTTACTTAACAAACTATATAAAATGAAAAAACAATGCACAAACTGTATCTCTGAAATGAGTAACCTTTAATTTGCAAACTTACCTCACTTTTGAGATCAGAATGAAGCTGCTGTGTCAATAAATAATAAATAACACATTGTAGCTCATGATTAAAAAATTATATCATGGTCAATCACTAATACATTGCTATAACAATTTTTTTAAAGATTAAAATATGTCATGTAACTTCAACGCACATTAGGAAAGATAAAGGAAATAAGGTGTAATTTGACTAATTTCAAAGTGGATTCATTTTCAGACAAATATTGTTTCCATTTCAAAGTGATCATATTCTTGGGTTTGACCTATATTTGGAGGGTGGCATATTTTCAGGTAAATACGTTAATTTACCTCACGCTTAGTTACATTCTAATCTCCTCGCACTTTCCATAAAGGTTATTGACTGCCACTTGATTCCTTCATGTAGGTTTTGTTTTATTGAAACTCTTAAACAATGAAATCCATAGATAACAAATACACAAAAGGCAACAGAAAGCTTTTGGATATATTTAAAGTGACCTTGGGGCTAATTAATATGATCCACCCCAAGTGCAAGTATACCTTATTACTAAATAGATAATAAGAACTACGGTCATTAACAGGGCCTGGATTTTGATGACCTAAAGTTATCAAAATGTGATTGTTAATTGGCTTAAAAGTTATAAAAAATGACTCAAAAATTTCGAAAAATGACCTAAAAATATGAATAAAGAGGTGCAATAAGTGTACACAACTAATTCAAACACATGCTTTATACATGGAAATTAAAAATTATCCTTGCTATAAAGTATTTAACAACCGAACTCTTGCTCTGCTAAATATCATCTTCAGAAGTAATAGATACCCACTCTTAATGCAACCCTCTCCAGCCTAGTTGCAGTCTCATCACAAAAAAGGATACATTCATTACATTATCTTCTCTGGGTTTTGGAAACATTTATCATTAATAAAATATCGATGCTATTAAAACAATTTACTCAACAAGAATGCCTTAAATTTACCCAAAAATTACTAAAAATGACTTTTAAAAGACAATAACCAGGAAATAACTGTCTACAATTCTAAAATGACAAAAATTGACCAATAAAATATACATTTGTACAACCATGGCATCATGAACAGAGTTTATGTACTTATAAACATTGTCTCTGATGAACCAATAAAATATACATTTGTACAACCATGGCATCATGAACAGAGTTTATGTACTTATAAACATTGTCTCTGATGAACCAATAAAATATACATTTGTACAACCATGGCATCATGAACAGAGTTTATGTACTTATAAACATTTGTCTCTGATGAACCAATAAAATATACATTTGTACAACCATGGCATCATGGACAGAGTTTATGTACTTATAAACATTGTCTCTGATCAACCAATAAAATATACATTTGTACAACCATGGCATCATGAACAGAGCTTATGTACTTATAAACATTGTCTCTGATGAACCAATAAAATATACATTTGTACAACCATAGCATCATGAACAGAGTTTATATACTTATAAACATTGTCTCTGATGAACCAATAAAATATACATTTGTACAACCATGGCATCATGAACAGAGTTTATGTACTTATAAACATTGTCTCTGATGAACCAATAAAATATACATTTGTACAACCATGGCATCATGAACAGAGTTTATGTACTTATAAACATTGTCTCTGATGAACCAATAAAATATACATTTGTACAACCATGGCATCATGAACAGAGTTTATGTACTTATAAACATTGTCTCTGATGAACCAATAAAATTATGACATGTCATCAAAATCTGGTTCCTGGTCATTAATAACTTTTTTTCTGTATATCTTCCCTAAATTAAATTTCATCTGCTTGGTAATTTCAGACATATTTATATTAACCAGGGTGTCCAGTGACCTGGAAAACAGGAAAAAGTCAAGGAATTTTCTTGGTCAGGGAAAAGTAATGGAATTTGATCAAATTTCTGGAATTTTCACATAGTCACTAAAATAATAAGCCTGCGCTACATTCATTTACGATAATCAACTGTCAACAAACATTTTTCTTTACTGCGAATTTCTTTTAGTACAGTTGTCTATCTTGAATATACTAATTTCAATTCTCAAAGTCAACATGGGATTTTCATCAAATCTTTCCACCCCTCTCGTGTATTTACCCAAAGATGAGTCATTAGTTCATTAGCCCATGTAAGGCGATCTTTTAATGTCTCAATATGATCTAACTCAAATCTAAGTTAGAACGCACAACCCAACGTCCCATCACTTTAGGCTGACATCCTTTTACCCCTTCATAGAATGTTACAATTTCAAAATATGTGTCCAAGAATATTATTACATTTAGTTGAGATCTTAATACAATAATGTTTATAATATAGTGACCAGAAAAGTTGGAAATTGGCTCTGGAAAACCTGGAAAAATCAGGGAATTTTAAAATACAGTTTGACTGGACACCCTGTTAACACAATACAACTTATAGACCATAATAGCACTTTCCCTAACCACCTGATAAAGACACAAATATAAATAAAACTACTCCCTTTGCCGTGTGTTTGATTGAAAACTCCGATGTGGAAAATGTACATTTAAGAATGTAACAATATCCATTTTTGTTAATCTGTTTGTATTTTGATATTTGCTATGCTTCTTTGTTACCTTGTCTTTATTAATCTAAGGTTTTAATGACAATTCATTATGTTTACAAAAAAATGTTTATTTCTCTCTCTATATTATAACATTTATTATTGCACTTTCCTGATTTAAGATTTTTTTTTTCTTTGATCTAGACAAAAACAGTATAAAACAATGTTAACATTTAGGGCCTAAAGTTTGACAAGCACACTTTAGCTTGAAATTAATATTGAAACACCAAATACCAACAAGTAGCATCTGTGTCATCATCACTATATCTTTACTTTACTCTGCATCCATCATTGTTTCCAGCTTGTCGCCCGAGTCAGATTTTTATCCAAGCCACATATTTTCCACTACCGGCTTGCTAGGACAGGCCCAAATTCCTGTCCTCATCACTGTGAAAGGGGAAATCCACATGCCATGCAGGGAATCGAGCCCGGGGCCCTTAGATCAATAGGCAGACACACTATTGACTTAGCTAAGGTGTCGGACCACAATACCTGAAAGAATACTTAAATTCATTTTTAACAAAAAAATTGATCAAAAAACCATAAATTTGATTTCTTCTGCTAAAATAATGAAATCTTTTGAGAAAATTTCAAAAATTTTTTGTTTTATTTATTGATTACCTAACCTTAAAAAAATCTGTTTTATTTATTGATTATCTAATTTTGTTATTTAAATATATGTTTTTAGACATATACATATCCTTTTGATTCAATGTGTGTAAAATTAAATGTTCTAATACTATAATATATTTTCAAATTGTATTCTCATTTGGCTTGTTATGCAGAATAGCATCTTATGTCAGAATCACAATAAACTTAACATTGAGCAGGGGTGGACTGGGAGACCAAGAGATATCATGGTGGGTCGCTGTAATTACTTTAAACCAAAATATAAAGACATTGGTTCAATTCTAAGTGGTTGTTTTTATTACATTTTAATCAAAAGTTTCATTGAGTAAATCTGAGGGTGACCACAATGCATCAATTGTGAATATATTCGATGGCATTAAATGTAAAACCATCTCGGTCTGTTCCTGTGTGTTGTTTATAAACAATTTCTCAAGCCAAACCTTAAAGAACATTTGTTTATTGAATACTGACTTTTAATATTTTTGTAATACACAAAATAGCAGGTGGAGGATTATTTAACAAACTTAACTATATCGAAAATAGAGTCCTGGCTATTGTCAAAACAATTTATAAGCATTTGTGTTTATGCCAGTTGCCAGTAGAACAAAAAAATATATGTTTTAAGTAGAATGAAGTGATGTAATCATCTATATCATCATCAACTGTTTCTAGCCTGTGTGTGGCTGGATCAGTTTGGTAAAATGCCTCCATCTTCCCCCATCCTTCCACCACTCTTCCTCCTTTAATCGCTTTTATTCTCCTCCTCTCACTTAAACACTTCTCCTCCCAACATCTATAACGTAGCTTAAATGAACCCGTGATTAATTTATGTATAGTAAAAATATAAATACTTCACATGAATGCATGTCAAGAGCCTTCATATTATTAGTCCTGGGCACTTGGAACCTACCAGTCTACCCCTGAAATTGAACGTAATGTAATGTAAAACTTATCTTATTATTTTCTAAATTCTTAGGTAAAATAAAGATTTTTATTCTTAAACTAATGGAGTTGACCCATATCTATAGCAAATATTAGAAAAGCTTTCCAGTATTGTTTATTTAAGAACAAAAATTTGTGAATTTAGAGATCACAAGGAGTCAGCCAACAAAATGTTAACAATAATTCCAAACTTATATTAAATCTGCTAAGTAGCTCTCCTTAGTATGTTTAACACAACTAAAGTGAACAACATTAGTAGACTTGTTTCAGCTAGCAATGCACGAACTTCATATTCATTTCTCAGCAAATATTTCTTAGATTTCAGCTTGATTAGTAAAATAATTATAACAACCGAACACGCACACCCCTATTATTAAGCCACCACTGCATATTTATTTTTTCTTAATTTATATATTCATAATTAAGGGTTTTGTTGTTTAAAACCATGTTTAGACAATGTTATACAATTATCATCATTAACTGTTTCCAGCCTATGGCTCGATCACTTTAGTATATTGACTCCATCTTCTGCCTTCCTTTTGCCATTCTTGCTCCTACCATCCCTTCCTTGGCCTCCCTTGTGGTCTTTTTTCCTACATACTCCCTTCTTCATGACTCTCCTTGAAATTGTTTTGTTTTCTAGTCCTCATTACATAATCGTACCATCCCACCTATGCTTCCTTTACTATTTCCTGTACCCTGTGTAGCTCAATTTGTGCCCGAACATCCCTGGTCTCTCCTACAGTCAATGTTTCTGATGCACGTACACCCTATATAGCATTTAATTTCTTAGACAGTGTAAGTGTTTCTAAGTGCCTATATTTCTAAATAAAAGCTTGATCACACTGCCTTTAAAAAAGAATGATTTTTGAAGTTTAAAATAAAACAAGTGATGTTGGTGGCAGGTACCGACTCAAGTCCCATCCCAGCCTTTGCCTGAGAACCCCGAACTCAACAGCTACCCTATGACCCAAGCTCCACAAGGGACCAACAGCTACACAGAACTGTTGTATGCACATCTCCTTGATTCGGACGGTAGCCGCCTCACCTATACACACTTTACTTCTCGGGTTGCTTACAGTGAACTCATTGAGATCAGCTTCAATCGGCCTGTCTTTATCCAGCGCAACAAGGTAACAAATTAGCAAACTCACACTTATCAACAGCCATTTTCAAGTTACATTTAGTTTAGTTTTATGTAGGTTGCCTTTTTCATTCTTTAAAAGCAGATATGTATTTTTATTAAATCATTTATAGTTAACATAAGTATTTTTGCCATTTAGCATCTTGTTTGCACACAGCATTTGACATGTAAATAAGTATTTTTGCTAATTAGCATCATGTTTACACTCAGCATTTTCAGCGTAAATTTTTTATTCAAAATAGAAAATAAATTTGCAAGAAAAAAAAATGAAAGATGTTTTAACTCTAAACGGTAAGTTGCTTTTAAATTATCTTATTTACTATATAACTTTTATATATTTAGATTTCCTGGATTTTTGTTAGATTATACATTATATGCACTATATCAACATAATCGAGGGTGAATTAATAATTAATTATCTCCTTCTACCTAATTCAAATAAAATAATTGTCAAGTACATTTTATCTGGCCTGCTCTTTTTTTTTTTTCATTCTGGTGCTTTTGTTCAATTTTACTATTACTTAAAATATAATTGCAAGTGTTCAAAATTTTAAGCAACACTTCTAAAAAAAATTACTCTGAATCAAATCAATCTCATTGTTTCACCATATAACCAAATGTTTTTTATTATTATTTATTATTATTGTTATTAATTATATTTTTTCAAGACCAATCTGCTGTAATACCGTCAACATTACTTACTTATTTTCTTTCCTGTTTAATTTCAAGATATGTTACTCCTACAAGTGGCCAAATTGTCTAAGGCAGAGAGGGCAAACTACGGCCTACAGGATAAATAATTTAAATTTGTTGCGTTGCGAAGCAGGCTTTTTTTAAACACAACAAAAGAGTATTTTTATAAAACCATGTCAATATCAACATTTCCAAACATTGTAAATCATTTTGAAAAATACATGGCAATGTTTGCATCCTCATATTTATTTGAACATGGGTTTTTAAACATGAAACTTAGTAAAAGTGACCTTAGAAACAGACTTACTGATGAGCATTTGTCTTCTCTCTTGAGAATCACCTCAAAATTTCTTTCATTCATCTAGAATCCCATCACACAAATCTTCTAAAAATAACTTAAAGACATACCAAGCCACAGAGGTATTTATGATTGTTATAAATTATCATTACATTTAAATTTATTCTCGTCAGTATATTATGTGTGTTTATCATTATTTTTTAATGAGTTTGAGGAAAATTTAATGACTAAAAGCCTTAGGCCCACCATATATATATTTTTTTTATTATTATTTGGCCCTCCTGTAAGCAAGTTTGTACATCCTTGATCTAAGGCGTCACCCTCATGTTGGACTGGTCTTATCATAATGGGGAGATTAGGATTTGAATCCCGGTTGGATCTACTGAGGGTGGTTTTTTCTAAATAGTTTCCCAATCTCCTTCTACACAAATGCTGATAAATAACTTTTAAAATACTTCCTTCTTCATCACACCATTAGGGTGATCATCAAATATGCGTATAATCTGTACAGGTAGTAAGATATGAAAAGAAAACACATGTATTTAAATTAATAATTACTCATCACCATGTGTTAAAACAACATTTATTTTTAAAATATTAAAACTGTTCAATTTCCTTAAATTGGAAAATTGTAAATAGGTCAACATAATGCAAAAAAAAATCTTAAATAATATATGTATATTATATGGTATACACATGCAAATAAGTCCTTTATTTCTTTAATCAGATCCGAAATATATTTCTCATTCTAATTCTGTCGACAAGATTAATGACACACTGTTTTTTGTAATTTTTATTTCTGGTGTCTTACCATTTGTTCGGGTTATAGGGTTATTTACTAATTACGCTAATGGTTCTAGGGATTATGAAGGTTATAGTTAGAGAAAGTGTACCTGCATTTGTGTGAGAGAGAGAGTGGAAAACCACCCTCATTACAACCGACCAAGATTCAAACCTCAATCTCCTCGTTATCGGGAGTCTGGTCCACTGAAGCTGGTGACACATTGTTAAATGATATTTTAATTGCCAGTTAGACCCTGTATTTTTGTGAATTAGGAGCAGGAAATCAATTGTGTTATTTATGTTTTGACAATGCGCCACTATATCACATGATAGAAACTATTCCTTAAAACTAAAAATAAATAGATTTTTTTAAATTAAAGCCAAAGAAAATGTTAGTGTTTTATTTGTTGTACTGTTTGACACATTCTTTATGCATTAGGGGTCTGTGAGTACTCACATTTTGAAGCTTTAGCCAAGCTTTAAATGAATACTTAGACTTGAGCGTGACAGATAAATGAGTTATTGTGGGGATTAATGATGCATTGTTTACTCTTCTCTCTACTTGCTCTGAATGATGTTTGATGTTTCTGGGGATTAATGATGCATTGTTTACTCTTCTCTCTACTTGTCTGAATGATGTTTGATGTTTCTGGAGATTAATGATCCGTTGTTTACTCTTCTCTCTACTTGTCTTAATGATGTTTGGAAAAGGTGCATTTGGGGTGACGAAAGGGCTGTCATTTGTTTGGCTCTCCTTCCTTTAGACAGAGAAGGGATATGAGTAGTTCTGGCCTCCCAAGGATCTCAGGTGGGCTTGGCTAGATGTGGGTAGGAACTTGTAACGTCCTTGAGAGGGAAGCGTTCATTGGGTGAAGTGTAGGTCCTCTCTCTACTTTCTGCACAGGTATGGTCGGCTCCTGTGGTGGGGCTGCAGAACATGGGTGATGCTTGACCGACAAGAGTGGGTGAAGGTGAAAGGTGTTGAACTCTAAAGATATTAGTTTCGTCTGTAGTTTGGTATCTTGAAGAAACCTGTTGTGTATATTTCTGGGGTTGTAAGATGGCAGGGCAGAATATTTTGAATCTTGGTAGAGGGGTGGCATAGATTGGCCAGAGCTGGTGGGTGTTTGGAGGATTGGTTTTGTGGGTCAGAGGGAGATCTTCAGCTGGAAATGGATATGAAACAAGGAATATTGTGTTGCTCAGACGTTACTGTCGCCTCCTCAGTTTTCCCAATAGTGTCAAGCGACTCATGGAGGTGGAGTGGTGGCCTCAATGTCTTGTAGGTGCCACAGGGGTTGGAGTAGATAGGATAACAGTAGGAGGGAGATAGTGACAGCTCAGAAGGGTCTGAGCGCAAGAGCGGAGTGATGTGACTAAACACCACTAATAAATGTTTAAATATTAGTAAAATCTCAAAAATTAGAGTTGGAATCAAGGCACTTTTATTTTCCAAAGTATATTCAGGACTTCACTAGATACACACTATGTTCTCTTCTAATCTTAACTTAGGTTTTCTTATATCTAAACATGGAAAATTATGCACTTTGGATCACGTATAATACAATTACAACACACAAACTCATAAAAACATTACTAGAGCACTTTAGAGTATTTTATCTCTAATGATGAGTATATTTTGATTAAGGGTGTGTGGAGTGTTTTTTGTACTACTTGAGTTAAGCTGCCACATTGGCTCGCTTGTTAAAACACAGGAGTGTTTCCTTGTTCTGTCACTTCGTGGCAGCTCTAGTCTCATGTAATAGGCAGGGTGTGTGTGTTTCCTTGTTCTGTCACTTTGTGGCAACTCTAGTCTCATGTAATAGGCAGGGTGTGAGTGTTTCCTTGTTCTGTCACTTCGTGGCAGCTCTAGTCTCGTATAATAGGCAGGGTGTGAGTGTTTCCTTGTTCTGTCACTTCGTGGCAGCTCTAGTCTCGTGTAACAGGCAGGGTGTGAGTGTTTCCTTGTTCTGTCACTTCGTGGCAGCTCTAGTCTCGTATAATAGGCAGGATGTGAGTGTTTCCTTGTTCTGTCACTTCGTGGCAGATCTAATCTCGTGTAATAGGCAGGGTGTGAGTGTTTCCTTGTTCTGTCACTTCGTGGCAGCTCTAGTCTCGTAAAATAGGCAGGGTGTGAGTGTTTCCCTGTTCTGTCACTTTGTGGCAGCTCTAGTCTCGTATAATAGGCAGGGTGTGAGTTTTTCCTTGTTCTGTCACTTCGTGGCAGCTCTAATCTCGTGTAACAGGCAGGGTGTGAGTGTTTCCCTGTTCTGTCACTTCGTGGCAGCTCTAGTCTCATGTAACAGGCAGGGTGTGAGTGTTTCCTTGTTTTGTTTCCTTGTTCTGTCACTTCGTGGCAGCTCTAGTCTCGTATAATAGGCAGGGTGTGAGTGTTTCCTTGTTCTGTCACTTCGTGGTAGCTCTAGTCTCGTGTAATAGGCAGGGTGTGAGTGTTTCTTTGTTCTGTCACTTCGTGGTAGCTCTAGTCTCGTGTAACAGGCAGGGTGTGAGTGTTTCCTTGTTCTGTAACTTTGTGGCAGCTCTAGTCTCATATAATAGGCAGGGTTTGAGTGTTTCCTTGTTCTGTCACTTCGTGGCAGCTCTAGTCTCATATAATAGGCAGGGTGTGAGTATTTCCTTGTTCTGTCACATCGTGGCAGCTCTAGTCTCATATAATAGGCAGGGTGTGAGTGTTTCCTTGTTCTGTCTACTTCGTGGCAGCTCTAGTCTTGTGTAATAAGCAGAGTGTGTGTGAGTGTTTCCTTGTTCTGTCACTTTGTGGCAGCTCTAGTCTCGTATAATAGGCAGGGTTTGAGTGTTTCCTTGTTCTGTCACTTTGTGGCAGTTCTAGTCTCGTATAATAGGCAGGGTGTGAGTGTTTCCTTGTTTTTTTCACTTCGTGGCAGCTCTAGTCTCGTGTAACAGGCAGGGTGTGAGTGTTTCCTTGTTTTTTTCACTTCGTGGCAGCTCTAGTCACGTGTAATAGGCAGGGTGTGAGTGTTTCCTTGTTCTGTGTCTTCGTAGTAGCTCTAGTCTCGTGTAACAGGCAGGGTGTGAGTGTTTCCTCTTTCTGTCACTTCGTGGCATCTCTAGTCTCGTAGAATAGGCAGGGTGTGAGTTTTTCCTTGTTCTGTCACTTCGTGGCAGCTCTAGTCTTGTGTAATAAGCAGAGTGTGTGTGAGTGTTTCCTTGTTCTGTCACTTTGTGGCTGTTCTAGTCTCGTATAATAGGCAGGGTGTGAATGTTTCCTTGTTTTTTTCACTTCGTGGCAGCTCTAGTCTCGTGTAACAGGCAGGGTTTGAGTGTTTCCTTGTTTTTTTCACTTCGTGGCAGCTCTAGTCTCGTGTAATAGGCAGGGTGTGAGTGTTTCCTTGTTCTGTGTCTTCGTGGTAGCTCTAGTCTCGTGTAACAGGCAGGGTGTGAGTGTTTCCTTGTTCTGTCACTTCGTGGCATCTCTAGTCTCGTATAATAGGCAGGGTGTGAGTTTTTCCTTGTTCTGTCACTTTGTGGCAGCTCTAGTCTTGTGTAATAAGCAGAGTGTGTGTGAGTGTTTCCTTGTTCTGTCATTTCGTGGCAGCTGTAGTCTCGTGTAGTAGGAAAAGGAAGCACCCAACCATTGTGGTAGTGTACAGACATCTGGCCATTGAAATGTTGTTTTGGTCAGCAACAGATCAAACCAGTGGTGGAATGGAGGAGTTTATGAGACTGAGAAAAAGAGTTTTTTGGTCTAGTGGCCAGAATTCCTGACTATAGATTCAGAGGTCCCGGTTCGATCTTGTCTCTTCCAAAATCTATCTATGGAAACGAGGTCAAACTCAGCCTCGTTAGGACAAATGAGGAGCTACTTGAATAATATTAGTATCAGCTTTGGGTTAGAAAACTGAGGTTAACGGTTAAAGGGGTTGTTGTGCTTACCACATGAGACCCTCTATCCACAAATGTTGTCACCTTCTTCACTTACAGTTGCAGCTACTTTGTCAATATAGCTCTATTTCAGGCTCACATAACTTTGTGCAAGACTGTATCAAGTACAACTTATTAAACAATTGAATTATGTACATCTTAAAAAATACTGGCTTGACTTGTTTTTCTGATAGTAGAGAGTTGACTGTCGGAGATAGTTACATGGTCAGCACCAAGAAGAAGAAGAAAAAGAAGGAAATTGAGGGGCTTTATTGAAATAATACACTGTACTAGTGAATCTTGATTACTTTTTAAGTTTATTATTATTTTTCTATTTTTTTAAATACAAGCTATTTATGTAGGGTTTTTTCCTTAAGTTAAATTTTATTTACATAGTTAAGTTTCAGTATTATCAGTCGATATTTACTGCACTGTGGCTCGACTTGACTGATAAGATGTTGATCTCACAGATCCCTAATATCCATACATTTGATTTTAAGATTATTTTTTTTTTTCTATTTTCAAGGTTTACCGTGTAGGAGTGGTGCTAAACAAGATGGGCTGGTACCCAATGGCAAGCTGTTCCCAGTCAGTCAATTGCGAACCAGTATTCTTTAGTTTTTGTGTGGGACAACCTAACGAATCTGTAAGAGATGGCCTCATCCGATCCATTGGATTCTCATACATATAACATTTCTCAAACACTTCAAACTCTTGGAATTTAAAACTGGTTGATTATTCATTATTCTTAACCAAAATAAGAGAAGCTATATAGGTTAACTAACATGAAAATATATTAATAAATTTGATAGAAAATTAACTTTTTAACAATTTTGGTTTTTATTTATCTTCATAATTTCACACATTTTGGTTGTTTCTTTCATAGCGTCTGTCCAAATTATTCACAAACATGTTTGTTAAACTTTGTACATTTTTTATTTCTTATGTGTCCTGATATTGTTAATCAAAGCTCTGGGAAGTTTTAACTCATTAGCCAGTTGTCACCTAACATCTTTTGTATTCACCTATTCTTTAAATCATTCATTTCATTTTTCAATAACTTAGAGATTCATGAAATAAGAACCTGTAAATACTCGTTTCAAAGTAGCTGCACTCACAGGAGGTTATTTTCATGTACACATTCATACTGTATCTGAGATATATTTTATATGAATGGTTTGTAAAACCAGGAGAATGAAACCAATCTGCAGCTGCACCAAGAATACAGGAGACAGGGGATGGTTTACTCTGATTCTTTCTCTTGTTACATCTTCAGTAGTTTTGCCTTCTTTTTTTCTCATACTTTCTCACTACTATTTGGACTTGGGATCCTCATTACCATTTTATACAATAAACTATATCTCAAAGAAGTATTGACAAGTACAAATCTTTTCCTTTTTATTTGATTTTTAAGTTGTTGTTTTTAAAGTGTGTTGAAGCTATATTTTTACTATATTTATTGTTTATAATATCTGATCTCACAACGAATTTTAATTTACATAATATAATGGCAATTGTTGGTTTTTTTAAATAATCTATTAAAATTAATTTAGACATAAGAATCAAAATTTGACTGAAATTAGTTAAAATTATAATCTTCACTTAGCTAGTTATGTCAAATATGTGTGTCTGTGTTGAAACTTAGTGTGTTTGGAATATACCTGACTTTATGGTGGGAGTGTTCATATTCTTTGTGAGATGAATGGATAAGATTACTGCTACTTAAGTATTTAATTTTATTGCATTAGGGGGTGTTCAAGTATTATGTAAGCATCTTAGAGGGTTAGAGGGGTTCAAACGTGGCTTATTTTTTCTGATAAGGGGAAAAGCGGGTGGGGTGGGGGCTCAGTCAGAACACTACTTGTCTAAGAGGGGAAGAGTCTGGCAAGAATGGCGAAGTAACCTGGCCACCCCAAATCGACTCGTAGTAATTAAAGTGTCAAGATTTGGTCATCAATTTAAATGTGATCAAGAGTTTTTTATAACTATAATTATTATTTATGTACTCACTAATAATACCCTTTTTTATGTAATTTAAATTAAGTTCAAGTTAATTTTTTTAAACAATTTAACCTGTTTAGTACAATAAATTTGAATTCAGTTTACAACATTATTTATTGTTAATTATTTCACATAATCATAATTTGATGGTTTCACCTTTGCGAGTCGTCTGGTACATCATCTTCCATTCCCGTCGATCTTTCCAAACTTCTCCCTCAGCCACGCGTCTCCAGTCCACTCCTTTAGCTTCCATGGTCTTCTGTGCTTGATCCATCCATTTTGTCCGTGGTTTTCCAATAGATCTTCTACCCTTCTCTTTGTTCTGTAAGGCTTTCTTAGGCATTCTGTCCTCCTCCATTCTCAATTCTTCTCAGGAACCTCATCTATGCTGTCCGCAATCTACTTAAATTTCTCTTTGTCCATGTCCAAGTTTCAGATAAAGATGTCCGTATTGGCTCTCCAAGTCCTCTTCTGACTCCTCCCAGGTCATTACATCGTTCACACATGCCATCACAGTCGCACTCCTTTTTTTGTTTGGAACCAATCAATTTGTTCTGGTCCCTTCGCCAACGCCCCCCTCCCCCTCCTTTTTTTTAACCCAACCATATACTTTCTCTTAGTACTTTGTCATAAGCCTTCTTTATGTTAATGAAGGTTATCATAGGATCTTTTTTCAATGATCTGTCTCAGTACAGTAGGAATTATTTCAAAAATAGGAACAGCAATTTATAGGGGGCATATAATAACATAATGGGTACTCCTGTGAATAAATTACAAAGTCAACAAATATAATGTGAGGGGGCTTATTTTCTTACTAAAGGAGGAGAGGGGGTCCAAAATGGTCCAAAATGTGCTGATGTAATATTCGAACACCCTCTTATATTGACAAACATTGTGTGTATTTGAAATATTAAAGGTTTGTGTAGCATTCAGTTTCATTGCTTGTTCCATTGCTTTAACAAGATGAAAATAAACATATTTATAGTTTTTCTTTTCTTTCTACAAAATACCCTAATACTATCTTGTAATAATACCCATGTAACTAAATTAGGAAAACCTCTTTTCACTTTATGAGGTAATTGTATTATAATATATTTGGAAGAAGGTACAGGACAGGTGGATAGAAACACAATATGGCCTTTACAATGAAAAGAAGAACACAGTTCACACTTTACACTGCTGCCACTGGACAAGGAGGTAATGGTTGCCTCCTTGTCCTATATTTCCTATATTTTCATTATGCATCTTGTATTGTCCTGTATTTCCTATGTATTTTTTTAAATATGTCCTATAATATTTTAACTAAATATTTATTTCAATTGCTCTTTTTTAAATAGATTTCTTGGTTATTATCTATAAATACACTAATATATTTTGTGAACAACCCCATTTTTATGATTTTAAGCTCATTTTGGTTTTTTTATCCTTTTTTTAATTGTTGCTTATTTAATAAAGAAAATATTTTGGAGTAGACTAAACAAAAAAATATAAAACAAGTATTTTCTTATTTGAGAGGTTTAACATACACTTTCTGAACCTACTGATTATATCAGCACTTTTTACACCCCACAATTGACATGGGACCGAATGTTTTACTCCCGCTTTGAAGGAAGTTGTGCTACAGAGTTTTATTCGTAAGAGAACTTTACCGACCCCAGCTGGGTTTGAACCCACGAACATCGGGTCCTGAGGCGAGCACTTTACCCCAAGACCACCGAGGTTGACTAAAACAAGTAAAACATGGAGATTTGGGCACAGCTGCCATGGATGTGTTGGACTCACTTATTAAATATTACATTACCCCGGTATTTCTCTGTTTCTGTACCTTGTCTTGCTCTGTACACTTCAATTGTCTGCATTCTCAATTATTTTCTCTTATAACTTATAAAGTAGAAGGAGAGACAGTTCAGACATTTGCTATATGGCCAAGGCTTGTTTTACTTGTATACTTTAATTTGGTAATTTTCCATACATTGTAATGTATTGTAAGGCCCCTTTCAGACAAGCTTGTGTGAGCTGGTTCACGAGAGCTTAAGATATCAGTAGGGCATGGTGTCTAATGTAGACATTTACACAAGCACGCTAAGTGAGTTGCTGGATCTCCCGAATCAGCTGTCAGCTCTCCCTACCACTAGCAGAGTATTGAGTCTTATGTAGCCTTTCACACGCGCGTTACACCTCGTGTTAACATTGTAGACATCAGCTGCAATGACTATAGTAATCAGCTGTCAGCTCTCCCCACCACTAGCAGAGTATTGAGTCTTATGTAGCCTTTCACACGCGCGTTACACCTCGTGTTAACATTGTAGACATCAGCTGGCTTAAAATGTTAGTGTATTTTTTCTGAAGCCAACAATTTAAAATAATATACAACTCATCAAAAGATTACACATGTAAATAATGAAAAAACTTTACATCGTCTTTTCTAATTTCATGAAACAGCGTGTCAAAACAGCCATTAACATCCTTAAAATTACCATTGGATGCACCTACAATTTTTTCTTTTGTTTTGTGCTGGGATGATTGAAATTAGCCCACACACTTAATTAGCACAACCTCCAACAAAGTTAATATTGACTCTTCAATAACAGTGGATGGGATTGGACTTGCCATGGCCTAGCTGATGTGGTGGTTGTTTTGTGTGATCGTCGTTGAAGGGCCACATATAACTCTACTGGAATGGTAACTCACGGAAAAATATTTAAATAAATTATTTCTTGTTTGATTCTCTCATAACCTGCTCTTCACTCATGCGCCAATACCTGCTTCAGGCATCCACCTATCCGGGCGCTTTTGCTCTGAGACGTGATTGGTCGACCACCCCGCCCCCTCCCCCCCCCCCTTCTCTTCCTATCCTAGTCGAGTGTCAATCGGGGAGCCTATTTAACTTGATGTATCGCCTAAAATAGACACAGAACTATATTCATTGCTCAGCAGAACATATTAAAAGCTTTGTGTTTCTCCGTTTATACTACCAGCAACAAGTTATCAACTGCCCAGGACGCTATGGCGTCAGACTCGGCCGTGGACAGGATCAGCGCCGGATATCATCTTGCCATTTGAAAGAAATCCAACCAGAGAACTACACAGTCTGTCTACTTGGTTTATAAAGAAGGTCTGTTAATTAGCGCACAAGTATTACCATCCCTCTAGGGATTTTAGGATTATATCTAGTAGTCACATTCTGACTATGATTAGTTTACCCTAGCCAAGAAGTTGGCTTTACTTTGCTATGTAGTAATCCGTCACTTAATGACACAGCTACGTATATATTTGGTTTAGATTGGTTGTATAGTAAGCCTAGCCACTCTAAAGATGTATTTTTTATAAAATGAGACTCTCAGCCTCCCTTTTTACTGGGGGAACATCAGCAACAGGAAATTAGGAGTTCATGGCCTAGTTAAACCTTTGCCCAAGTCAATTGCCTCGTATTCTTTTTGTTTATGAACATGCCCTATTTTACATATTTGCCAGATATGTCCAAGCTTGGCCTCTCGAGGCGCTTATAAATGTCTGTATTCAAAACCACTTAGACTGGTTCCTTAAGATACTTTGAAAGAATGCGACCGCGTTCTAATGTATACATTTCTTTCAAGTTTTGATAAGGGGGCCTTTCAGAGAAGTTATGATTTTATCAGTGCTGTCCTAGTTGGGACATATTTATCCCTAGTGTATGGGATATTGTTAGCTGCCCCTACCATTGGTCTTGACATTCTCGCAGTATATAGACGAACTCATAGAGGCTGACAACAGTTGTTATGATGGTAGTCGCTTAGTCCCCAGGATATATGTATATGTAGGAAAATTAGAGCTATGGGAGTTTTTATTCGAACTAATAGGATGGTGAATAGACTTTTTGTGGCTATCTACTTACAACCTTGTTTTTTAAGCATTAAGCTAACTAAGTTAACTTATTGCCGAGTTAAAGCTGCCAGTTTAAAACCTTTGAAACTCTGCTAGTAACCTTGTTCTCCTTATTGTAGGTTTTCACTACTCTTTATTGACAACCTAATTTTGTTTATTGTATTGATTCTAATATTACCTTATAAAGCTTCATTAATAAGTATTAACTTATCTCTTTAAGGAAAACCTCGCTTCGCTTTATGTGGTAATTGTATTATATTTGGAAGAAGGTACAGGAAAGGTGAATATAAACATATAAAAGGGGGACGAACACAGTATGTCTTTTACAATGAAAAGAAGAACACAGCTCACACTTTACAAAGAGGTAATGGTTGCCTCTTAAAGAAAATCGATCGTCACCTATTACCTCTTGTCCAATGGCATCAATGTAAAGTGAACTGTGTTCATCATTTTCATTGTAAAGGCCATATTGTGTTTGTCTCCCTTTTATATGTTTGTATCCACCTTTCCTGTACCTTCTTCCAAATATAATATAAGTATTAACTTAAGAAAGCTATTTGTGACGAACCTGATAAACTGTCCACCATAGCTTACCTTTACAACTACTTGCTCTATTTATGGTATTATGTTGTATGCTCAGAGAATACACCCCGACACTCACTAATGGGTAACTTCATTTATATGTAACCTATTATGTGTTAAATAAATTATTGTATGCTATGTACTTGTTCTTTCAATCATAACCCCCCAATGGGAGGTGCATGTCAGTTTTTTTCTTTTTAATTTAAACTCCAAGCGTTAAAACATTCACCTATTCTAGTCCGTGCTTAGCAGAATACAAAAAATCAGCTGTTTTTCTTAAAGGCTCAAGTCAGCATCTCTGGTGAGCTTCATTGCTGCCCAAGGTGTCAGGAAGGGGACTTGTTGAAAGTGTCCTATACATTTTTCAAATCTGTTCTAAATTTTTGTATCCTAAGGGTGAGGGTTTTAACGTTTCATTGCAATACTTTTAGCTAATCTAAACACTTCATATTGAAGCTGATAGATAAAGCTACCAGTTCAATTATTTAATATGACCACAAATAAATTGATAAATGAGTAACAAAAATATTTGTGGTGTAAGAGTATACGAGTAGAAAAATGCCTGATGGGCCTACACAACTAGGTATGCTAGACACAAGCCGGGGACTAGGTTAATAAAAAAACTGGTGTGACCATAATCAAGGGCAATTTAATATTTGATTGAATATACTAAATTTAAGTCACAATTTATTACGGGAACTTAGATCTCTGGCTTGTCTTATTTTACTAATATTCAGCCTAGTATTGAATATATGTACACACATTGATCCAATGCTATAAATTAACCTCTCAAGTGTCATTGGTCGTCATTTCCAACTCTCTCTACATCGTGTATGATGTTGTCAGTTGTCAGCAAGTCTCAAATAAATTTCAGAGTGTTTTCATAAAGTGCAATCACTGACCCTGTCACCTTGTCCATCCACTTGATCTTCACTATTCTCCTTCAACGCCACATCTCAAAACTTTCCAAAAATGTATTTTCCTTTTTATTTATGGCCCATGTTTCAGCTCCATTCAAAGCAAAAAAAATATATATATATATACCTCTTGAAATATTTAAAGTAAAACATGAAAATGTTGTCTTGTTAGAAATTTTTTTCTGTTAATTCTCTTGAATCACATCTAATTTTTGGGGACATGTGTTATTTGTAGTAAATTTTTCTCCCACTTTTGAACAAATTTTTTTTTTAAGTTATTTTAATTGTGCTTAATTAATTGTCATATTGTTATCGTTTTCATTTAAAACTCATATAATAAATATATGATTGTTTTCTATGATCATGACTTTGCTTATGTCCTTGGTTTCCAGTTTATTCTTCGCAAGTTATTAAAACATGTCTACTCTAGATAAACACATGGCAGAGAGTCCTTCCCGCCTTACTACCTATTTCTCTCAGAGAACAAGTCTTGCGAATGTGAATGTGCGAACTCACGAAACTTAATTAATATAAAACATATAGTCCAGACCAGGCCATCTGTTTTTACAGCTGGAGGAGTGCGAAAGTATTCTGTTTCTATTTTTTGGCGGGCATGTGAATCAGGCTTTAGACCAAGCTGTTACTCAACCCCAAGGGCTCAGAGGCTAACTAGACCTAACCACCATTTGTGTTTTGTTACACTTGTTCAGGCTATACGCATACAAACTAATTATTCTAATGTGTTAGGAGTGAATAAGGTTGAGTTTTGTGTAAGTGCACCCGCATTTGCGTGGATTAGGATTGGAAAAACACCCATCAGTGCACCCGACCGTGATTGAGCCCTGATCTGCCTACCATCGGCAGCCAGTATATTGCGAGAGTGACGCCTTCGACCATGTGTCCACAGAAGTGGATGGCACGTCAGTTGATTATTGCCATTAAACATTTAGTTGTTTTTAATTAGCTACATCACATATTTAGTTGTGATAAACTTAGCTCTGGCCACTATAATCTGATCGAGAACTAACAACAAAATGAAATAAAATTATTGTTAATGCTAAGTTATTGTTGGCAATTAAACATAAAGCACATAGTTTGGATCAAAGCCTAATTAATATCAAGTTGCCAAAGCCTCTAACATTTAGTGGTATAACAAACTATTTAAACTAATATAAATATTAGTGTTCCATTTGTGCTACTCCTTAGAGAGGAGTTTGGGTCAAATAAGCTTTGCCATGAGGTATAAACCAATAGACAACCACAAATAATCGTAAATTGTGAACTATAAATGGAAATATTTGCATGATTCTTACACAAATAACTTAATATGCAGTAACACACTATTTGAAATTTAGTGGAGCTCACACCAGTGGCTATGTTGTCTAAGTTGTTATACTCACACTTCACTTGGTTGCGGTAATGGAAAAGTAGAAATTATTTTTCAACATAAGGTTATCGCTTTGTTTCTTTCATCCTTACAACATGAAAATGCATAATATGTCCTTTAAGTGGGCACCATACAAACTGCTCGACAAGCAATAAAAAATATTTGGAAGGCTGGGTGGGTCAAGTGGCCGACACGACTTGGACCAACTGCTAGACAAGCTCATGTATAGG
>CABEEJ010001067.1:167108-184714 GCA_901482245.1 Timema douglasi | reverse complement strand
ATATTTTATAAATAATTAAATTCACTTACCATTCAAAAGTTTGGAATTGCGAAAAATACAAACGTCCTGTTTCACTGAGCGCAACCACATAACTGAATTGGGAGGCATTCTCCCCTTGCTATGGGTGGCTGCCTAGTGCAGTTAAGCCACAATACGTTGGAGTTCGCCTCTATTATCAGTCTGAAATTGAGGGGTTCCATAATACCTGTGGGTTCCATAATACCACCTTCTCCTATATATATATAAAACTTCAGTTCACTTAAAATAAATGTTAGAGGTTTAAACTAGCTCAACTCCAAATCATAACTTCAGTTAATCTATACTATTCTTTTCACTAGCGGGACAAAAATTTAACGATAGCAAAATAAATTATCAACATAGATTTTAAAATATTAAAAGTGTAATATTGTAACTTTAGACAGCTTTATTTTGGAACTATGTTCTAGAGACACCTATATTTCATCAATTGAATCTTTTTTTTAGTGCCACGTCTTACTAACCGTTCGGGTTATATTCTTATGTACTAATATTGTTAATGATCTTTAGGGATTAGGAAGTCTATATTTAAGAGAAATGCACTCACATTTACGTAGAGGGAGGGTTGAAAAACATTTAGAAAAACCACCCTCAGTATACTCGACCGAGATTTGAACCTCGATCTCTCCGTCAACGGCAGTCTAGTATACTGCGTACGTAGTGCGCTAGACTATCCAGCCACCAAAGTAGTTATAAAATGAAGTTAAAGAAAACAAAAGGTATTTTTAAGTCCTATATTCGCTTCAGATAAAATACTTGTCTGTCCACATCCAGTCTATTGTCAAAGGACCTTAAAGGAACTATAATTATTATAACAAAAACAGAAAAATAGTTGTTCAATAAACAATGTGTCAACTTCCTATGTTTCTGTACCAACAAGCCTTTTTCTATTATATTGACATAATTTGTTATTTATAAGAGAATACGGGAAAATGACTACGCGGGAAAAATAGGTTAGAGTAAAAGATCTGTCATTAAATTACTAGATAGAGTCACTATAGTAGTACAAGTTAAAGCAAATACCGAGAATTTAATTTCATAAGAAAGTATTCTATTGGTAATATTTTATTATGTCAAATATGGTTAAGATATATATTAACAATGCAAATTTGAAGTGATTGTAGGTTATTTTTACCCACTTAGGTGACCTCATGGTCTAAGGCTCTAATTTATCAATATACTAAACTGTCAATGATGAGGATATCTTGGTTAGATCCCAGTCGGGTGTACTAAGGGTGGTTTGCCCTAAACAATTTCCCACCCACCAATCACGTGAATTTTGAGTACTCTTCATCTAAAATAAATCTTCATGATCCCAAGCTCATTAACCTAATTAGTACATAAGTGTATTACCAGAATAAGTAGTAATACACTATGCTAAATGAATTAATGATTAAGTTATTTATTATTATATTAAAGGTCCAATGTTCTAGTCACTACGAAGTTTTAAAACCTAATTATTTTTTTTTTGATAAATCTAAAGTATAAATATTACCAGGAAGATCTATATCAGAGGTAGAGGAACCTTTAATGGAATTGAAAAGCCGTATGCTACTTCAAGGATTCCTCATTAGGCCGTACATTAATTTACAGTCAAATTTTACGAAAATATTAAGTTCGACAATCATATATAGTTAAGAGTGGATACATTTCTAACAATAAGCTCTAAAATAGCAATATTTTATTTTTGTTAATTAAAACCAGTCTCAGAAGATGACATTTCTAAGGTGTTGTTTAGTATTATTTAGGCGTTATCTTGTGTATCTAGTGTTAGACTGGCCTGCCGATGAGGTGGAGATTAGGGTTCAAATACCGGTCAGTATACTGATGGCAGATTTTCCTAAAGAGTTTCTCTATCTCCTTCAAGGAAAGTGCGGGTATACTACCTCTAAAATGCTTCCTTCCTCATCCTTACCCTATTAGAGTAATTAACATATAATGCGTATAGACTGAACTGGTAGTAAGACTTGGTGATAGCAATACGAGAATTATTTAAATTATCCGTTTGAGGATGTATCGTTTATAAAATATGAAGACACATAATTGAATAAAATAAATCGGTATACGCCGCACCGACCACTTAAAAAGATAACAGGTTCCCCATTTCTGGTATTGAAAGTTTATTTAGTTTGTCAGTTAAGTGGGCGGGACTCCATTTCCAAGGATATATTTTACAAAAAGAAGTAATCTACAATTAAGATAATTTCTGTGCACTGCACTTTTATTGTATTTAAATCCACACCAGTGATGTTTTTCTAGCGGCTTAAGTTCATTAGAAACAATAATTAAATCTTTTTTTGTCATTTAATGTGAAATCTGACACGGGTCCTTTCTCTATGCTCTGTAGAGAGTTGGCAAACAAGACGAGCGCCTTATCCCAAGACCACGGAGGTCAATATCCTACAATATATATTTACAGCAGCCCAGAGTAAGGTAAAATATTCCCTCTGACGTGTACTAAATTACCTTTAAATATACTCTAAATCCACCCATATAAAAATTGTGAAATTGTGAAATCAAGACCCCACTTCACTTTTTTCAGGACACAAGACATAGGCAGTAACGTCAGGACCCCTTCCCCCTTATTCTCCTACCACCGCCCGGTACATACTCCAAAATGTTCCAATTTAAAAACATTTTAATCAATTTTAACGCGATAACATTCAGCAATGATTCACTAACTCTAGCTTAGGCTATGCTTGTGTGTCAACGTTTCATTCATACGACAGAATATAGTTGTACATATCCCCAAGTGTTTTAACTCAGAGCAAATAGATCATGTGTAGCGTCTTATGATACCATCCTAGAGAGTGGATGTCTAATATTAACTAGGTTTCCCACATCACCTTAAGGAAACAAGTTAGTTTTTTGAATTAAGAGTTTTAATGTAGTTTAACCAAAAATAAATATATCTGATGGGGTGTTATGAAAATAATGAACATGTTTTTTTGTCTTTCGTACCAAACTGAAAAAAGCAATAACTAAAGAAAAATTTGATTTCTTAATTTAAACTTTGTAAGTCAACTTTTTTTTTNNNNTTTTTTTTTTTTTTTTTTTTAATAAAATGTCATTTGTAGGAGCATGTCAACTAATACTGGAAAAAATTATGCAATCTTCCTTTCAAAATAATATTCTACATCCTGTTATTTATATATTTAATCCCCGAAAAAATAATTCTATATATAAAAATATTTGTACCTAAATTATTAGTTTGTCTCCTCCAAAAAGGAAGTATAATAAAGTTTCCCAATTATAAAACTACCATCTCCTGTCCATATGACTTCCTGCAGAGCAAATGCCTTTAACCGGTGTTTTTCAAAATTATCCAGTCACGAATCTCTTTCGCAGGAATGATCTAACCCTGGGATGGTCAGCACTGTCACCAATCTTAAAACGTGGTGAATTATTGGACTTAAAAGGATGGCGAATGTAAAAGTAAATAAACTCTTTCCTTACTGTGGCATGTGCTGGTATTAGCTTGATATTTCTTGAAAAGCATCGGAGGAACTCTGCATGTGAAGTTAATTAGGATATTCAAACAATGTTTCTGCAACTTGTCAGCTAAAAGGATTGCCAAACATCGCATTAAAATGTTCTACAGTTTTAATCCAAACAATTTTCATCATTTGTGTTTGAGCCAGTTGTAACTGAGCAATAAAATGTACACGTTATGAATAAACTTTTTTTTTACAGCATCTTGTAGCAATTATTGCTACAAGGTATCCTAAAATTGGGTTAGTCAATCAAAACATCAATTACCCAATCTCACCAACCGGACGAGCGCGTGGAAAAGAACTACACGTCCACACACAATAACAACATGGAAACATCTGAGAAAGCCGATTCTAGTGCTGCATCTTGCCACTAGACACCACCACCCGTCTCAATAACAACATGGACATGTAGAAAAGGATAGAAACTCCGAGGCCTTGCCAGAAGACTACCGAAGCTTCTAGAGTTTCTAGTACTGCGCACTTCCCCCTCCCCGTGTGTTTGAGCTCGGTGATCCCCACCCTTGTGTAATCCCGTCTCGAGTGTTCTATGAGTTTTGCACCATATAAAAGACCATCCATCAAGATACAGACCACTCTTGGATTAGGCTCGGACACTAAGACGAAGCTTAGGCTTCATGGACATACCTATACAATGTAAGGAGAAATTCTATTTCGGTACACAGAA
Source organism: Timema douglasi (assembly GCA_901482245.1). Classification (NCBI taxonomy): domain Eukaryota; kingdom Metazoa; phylum Arthropoda; class Insecta; order Phasmatodea; family Timematidae; genus Timema; species Timema douglasi. The sequence continues at coordinate 180,499 of CABEEJ010001067.1, read as the reverse complement.
ATATATATTGTAATATTTCTAAATTCTCTTTTGATCTTTTTTACGTGTAAATATTGTTTTTGATATCTTATATGAATCTTCGTTCGTTTTACTGAACAATGAGTTTAACTTCACTTAGGTTACGTATGGATTGTAGGGAAATATTAATTTACTTTAAATAAAAAATTAATGTGGGGAAGTTTATTCTAATGTTAGTTTTGAGTTTTTTCTACTGTTAGTTTTGAATTTTTTTTTTGTGCGTATCAACTTTAATTTAATTATTTAAATTAAGAATTGTGTTTCAACGCTTGTTGACTTAGTATCAATATGGGGAAGTTATATTATAATATTAGGTCCTAGCTATTCAGTGTTAGAATGCATGAGGTAGATAACTATTCTTATCTATTTAACTTTATGATCTGGCTTAGGAGTTATTTTTCATTGTTATAGAATTTTGGCAGAGTGTTAATAATATTTAGGCCTGAAAATTATAATAGTAAAGGTAGGAATTACCCGTAACTTTAATGAATGGATATCTAAGTTTATTTACCAGGAATTTGAAGTTAGTATGACATCTACTTTTGGAGGATTCCGTAATAAGTTTGTTGTTTATTTGTGGAGACGTCATGCGTAGGCTAGTCATTGATGGGGTAACCACGGAACTTTAATGCTGTTAGCTAAAATTTTTATTATATGTTGTCATACGCCATATTGATAATGCTATGCATTGAAAGTTAATTCACGTATGTTCATGGAAAGTTTTCTTGTAAAAAATAAATAAACATAGATTGTTATAATTTCACTTCAGCTTTTACGGATATTGTATTGATGAAAAATTCTTTAAAGAAGTGATCTGTTCTTTAATAAGATGTTGGCTGAAATAAAAGCAAAGTTTTCTTTAAGACTTGAACTTTTTACTAATCTAATTATGCCATTTATCCCTAGGTTTAGATATGTATAGTTTTAATGTCTCTTTTAACATAGCCTTCGAGCTCATCATATTAAATATAAATTGATTTCTGAAGTGAGGACAGTGATATTTCCCGCTTTCTAGGAGTGAGTGGCGTGCGTTGGAGACGGGTTGTGTACCCTGCTATATTTCACAACAAAAAACATAATGTTAGTTACACTACGCACTCCTATTTATCTAACATTTTTGATAACATTAATTTTATTTTATTGTATTGAATCCCTCTAATTCTAGAGCTTGGATTACAATCTTAATACATATTCGACCTGTAAACCTATGTACTAATCACGCTAACGGTTTTAGGGTTTAGGAAGGCTATATTTGGAATAAGAATACCCGTCTTTGCGTGGAGGGAGAGTGGAAAACCATCCTTGATATACTTGACCTTGATTCGAACCTCAATCTCCTCGTCATCACCAGTATAGTCTACTGCGAGGGTAGCGCGTTAGACCACGCGGCCACTGAGGTGGTTAGTAAAAACTTGTTTAAAACACGTGTTTTGTCATAAATGTTCAAGTGAGCAACATAATTTCTCCATTTCTACATGATATCGTGAATTTCACACCTTATTTGCCATACCTGTGGCTTTATTTAAACGCTCAACGTTTGCGCACCTCTGATATAGCCAAAGAATCTCTTTTGGCGTTTTGTAAAAATAAATGGTACGATGCACTGAACATACTTTCTAGCACTTTATCTGGATTATACTAATAACACGTAAGATATGTTAACAAATTAATATACATTGTTATACTAACATATTGGGAAAAAATAACGCATTTCACTAAAACCATAGAGGAAATAATATATTATTATTATTATTATTATTAGCACCGCGTCTTACTACCCGTTCGGGTTATACGCACTTACGCTAATGTGTAATGGTATGGTGATTGTGAGATGAAATGGAGGACCTACAGTTTAACGTGGAATCCGAACCACGGTGGAGGCCTGGCATTCCCCACATTCACAAGATGTCTTGTCAGAGGTGAAGGAAGGGTTTGATAATCAGATAAATCTGTTCTGGGACCGAGGATTGAACCCCGGCCGCCTTTTAAATTAATACTGCTATCATTTAAGGAACTGAAGCGCACTTGATATCAATTTATACCCCGACCATCCAACATTCTGGTATGGTTGGTGTTACCTGTACAGGACTCGCACACAAATACCTGTGTGTGTACAAACACTCCTTGATTGATTACACTATGACCCTATATTATAAGTTATACAGAAGTGAAATCAGTTAAGGTAATATTGCAAACTTTCGATGTTAAGACTACTTCTCTAAAACTTGTGTGTCATGGTTGGTTAACTTACCAGCTTATTAAGTTCTGTAAACACAGCTTCACAGTGAGCTGACAGCGCATCGTAAGCTCTTTGTGTTTTTGTTTTAAAGTGCTAGCGCGATGTTTTACCAAGCTGATTGCTCAAGATACCATGTTGGCTATTTACAGATAATTTCGATTCTAATAATAACGAACTTGATCCTGTTTCAACAGATAAAATCTAGAGTTTTAGCTTCACCTTGTTTTATTGGATGGACAAAGGGGTGGTTAATTAAATAAGAGCCAAAAGTAGATAATTACAAGCTAGTATGCGTATAACCCGAACGGGTAGTAAGACGCGGTGCTAATAATAATAATACAAGCTAGTACGTATATACATAGCAAGAGAGAGAAGGTAGTGATCTAATAACTACAGTTTTGAGAGGATGTAATTCAGAGTAGAAGAAGTTGAAGATAATGTTGTTTTCTTCATAGCTTCAGGCAGTTTGTAAATATTATCCTAGTTAATTTCATGATACTTATATTTCTATACTTTTTTTTTCTTAATATTATGTCGATCTTACTAAAAAATATGATTTGAACAATATCTGTTGATTACAAATTATTAAAACATATGATCAAAAATATATATTCAATATAAGAAAACTTAAATGATTGAAAATTGATAAATAGAAATTAAATTGGCATTGTACAGTAAATTTTGACTTTAGATTTATGAATTCTTAATCATTTAAACTTTCTTATATTGAATATATTTTTGAATATTTGTTATAATAATTTGTAAACAACTAATATTGAATAAGTCATATCCTTAGGGAGATTAAACGCTCTCTATTACTAATATCCTAAGGATTTTTTCAAAATCAACCAATCTATAAAGTATATTTTCCATAAAAATGTGAAGATATTATTTATCTGACTATGTAAATGTAATTATATATACTTTTTCTTTAAGCTAAATGTGCTATTTGAGATATTTTACTATCCAAAGCGCCGGTCAAACCATCCAGGTAGTTATCAGTGACTTTATAATAAGTTACTTAATAAAATCAATGGATCTATACTGGCATTCTTCTTGGTAGTGGCTAGGATATTGGTGGAGCAGCTTTTACTTGTGCATTTCTACATGATTTTCACTTCCTTTATAAGGGCTAGTGTGAATACATTTCCTTGATCTGAACTACTTCAATCCTCCTAAAAATAAGTTGCAACAGGTCACACACAGGTATCCATGTCACAGCCATCACGCGTAACATTCATAAAGTGCAATTATGATAGTTAATATTATTTAATTATTGACTACGCCGCAATTACTTCTCACCACGCAAAATATTGGTGTTACTTTTATATACATATTTAAATAATATTAAATTAAACTATAATTTATAAAGGCTGTTTGTATTTAGTTAGGTGTCAGACTTCTGTACAGGGAGTCCGGGGTTCAATCCTCAGTCCCGGAACAGATTTATATGACTTCCAAACCCTTCCTTCATCTCCGAAGAGACGTGTATTAATCACAACTTGTGAATGTGTGGAATGCCAGGACCCCACCGTGGTCCGGATCCCACGTTAAACTGTAGGTCCTCCATTTAATCTCACAATCACCCTACCATTACACATTAGCGTAAGTGCGTATAACCTTGACGGTTAGTAGGACGCGGTTATTATTATTATTTTAATATTTCGTTGTGTTTATAATAAATTACAATTTGGACATACCGACCCCGTGGTGTATTGTTCAGTGCACCTGGTTACAATCCTAGGTGTCCAGGGTTTGATTCCTGGCTGGTACCTTGGGTATTTATCCCTTAAGGGAAATGACCCCAACAGTCACCAGGGTTTGGTAAATTAGGCTCAAGTTAGGTTAAGACTCACCCTGACTCCCAAACTTCATCATCACTATCATCACATCATATCATTTTGGGTACGACGTGTAGACAACCTCCTATGGTGTACCCTGGACAACGCTCTGTGACAACAGAGTGGCTAAAACTCTACACATAAGGCGACCGAACCTGTATGTGATGTCTGTCCTGATCATATATGCCGTACGGTAAAAAAAAATATTAATAAAGATAAACGTTCAACTTAGTCAAAGGATTACTTAGGAGAATGGACGTATCAGTCAGTACGTTCGGATCAGGGCCGATGTGATGTTTTTACTTGCCCTAGGCGAGAATTAAAATTTGCGCAAGAAGTGTACGCTGAAAAATACATACAAGCCGCATCCGCCCCGTGACGATAAATAATAACAGTAGAGTGAGCAATTATCTGACAAAAAAGTAAAATATTAGAAATATATAAATAAATTTTAAATAAATGGTGAACCCAACCCACACACCTTCCTCACGTTGATTAATGTGTGCAATAATAGTATCACTTCTTTCAATTAAATTTCAACATTATTTTCCGTGAATTGAATGTCATAAAACCATCAAAGTGATTTGGTTGTTAATCAATATTTTATTAGTGTACTGCCCAAACAGGTAGTAAGACGTGGTGCTAGAAAAGATTTCAATAAAAATCTATATTCGTAATAGTTAATTAAACATTTTAGACGTTATTTCTATATTTAAAAATAATAATAAAATTATTTAATTTAAATAATTATATTTGAAACACTCATGTTATATTTTTCTGGAATGCACCCTCAGAAACCTTGAACCTCTAGTCGACCGCTCTGCTTAGGACACAGACAAGGAATAAACAGACGCTCAACCTTACGGGGGTTTCGCTGCGCTTCTTTTACAAGCTTCAGTCCTTCAACACTGGGCTTCACTAGTGTCGCTGCTGGGCGATGATAGGACTAACCACAGCGATCATAGTGGTGAAGGACTCAAGCTGTCAAAAGGAGTGCAACCATTTTAACCTGGGCATATTATTTGTCGGTGGCCTAGGGTGATTCTTATTTAAGGTGGGAATGTAATGGAACGCGACAAACAGTGTGTTTTAATTTTGCAGTATTTTAGTAAAACATTTGTTGGTCGGATTAAATAAAATATTTCTAATGTATAAATAAGGATTAAATTTATATTCACTTGGTGATATCAACAATTCTCGAATATCTGTCGAGAGTATCCTGAAATTTAATGACAACTTTTTCTCTTCATTTATTAAGTTTCTCATCTAATGCCGCTATGCTCGTTACAGATATTCAATAGTTAATGTTGGTATCACCGTGGGAAGAAAATTAAACTTCATGTTTCTACTGACGCATTATTCTATTTATTTTGGCCACCAAACTGTAAACACATAGGTGGTTTATCTCGTCCCCTACATACTCAACCTAAGATCATAATGGCCTCCACACTAAAGAACACACTAGTTACCAAATTATTCCTATTTAGTGCCGTTTCTACCGTTTGAACAAACAGCCATTTTGAGATTAGTCTTATTATGTTATGTTATGATAATCAAGTTTTGTAGATTAAGGTGGGCAGGACATAACAGCGCGAATTGGAGATTCTAGAATCGTGGTCAGTGTATTAACTGGTAAACCCAATGGGAAAAGACCATTGGGAAGACTTAGACGTAAATGGGGGGAATACCATTAGAATTTATCTGAAAGAGATAAGGTGTAATGAGGTGGACTCTATAGAATTAGCTCAAGAGAGAGAGAGAGAGATATGTTTTAATAAAGGGGATTGGACAGAACTAGCTTAAGATTGGAATAGGGTGTAACGAGGTGGACTGGATAGTACTAGCTTTAGAAAGGGATAGAATGGATAGAACTAGCTAAGATAGGGTGTAACGAGGTGGACTGGATAGTACTAGCTTTAGAAAGGGATAGAATGGATAGAACTAGCTAAGATAGGGTGTAATGAGGTGGACTGGATAGTACTAGCTTTAGAAAGGGATAGAATGGATAGAACTAGCTAAGATAGGGTGTAATGAGGTGGACTGGATAGTACTAGCTTTAGAAAGGTATAGAATGGATAGAACTAGCTATGATTAGGGTGTAATGAGGTGGACTGGATAGTACTAGCTCAATAAAGGGTTAGGATGGATAGAATTAGCTAATATAGGGTGTAATGAGGTAGACTGGATAGTACTAACTCAATACAAGGATGGGTGGCGTTTTTTTAAAGTGCAGCAATAGTTTTTCTAGTTCCTAATGCCATAGGTATTAGAATAAGTAAGTAATAACATAGACCTATGTATCAACATTATATTATATACAATGTGTATATATATTTATTTATTTATTATATATTTACAATATTTATATTAATATGTTGAGGAGTTTGTATGTCTGTGATAAACATTACAAGATATCTACTGTACGCATAAGTCTGAATATTTTTAGAAATAATAGTAGACTCTGGTCACGGAAATGTGCACCTCGAAGAAGGACTTTTAATATTTTTTCTTTTTAGTTTTCAAATTTATTAAAAACTGGGTTGAAATCAATAAAATGAAGTAAATATTTTCGTATTGGGTGGCTGCCCCGTGCAATGATGGGTAGTTACGCTAGTATATTATAACATAACAAGTATAAAATATATATTTATAAATTATACATTATTATTAATTTTGGATATTAAATAAAGTAATTAGTAATTTTTTAGGAGATACAATATTGATATTTTAAAGTAATTGCGTATTATGGCCATATTTAATTATTTTGTGTTTCTTTTACGTCTAACCAATATTGTTTTAGAATAAACGCATCATAGTAAAATAATAATTATTATTATTATTAGCACCGCGTCTTACTACCCGTTCGGGTTATACGCACTTACGCTAATGTGTAATGGTAGGGTGATTGTGAGATGAAATGGAGGACCTACAGTTTAACGTGGAATCCGAACCACGGTGGAGGCCTGGCATTCCCCACATTCACAAGATGTCTTGTCAGAGGTGAAGGAAGGGTTTGGTAATCAGATAAATCTTTGCCGGGACCGAGGATTGAACCCCGTCCGCCAGCACAGAAGTCTGACACTTTACCCCTAGACCACCAGGTCACCCATAGTAAAATAAAACACTGACATTTGAGAGAGGGTGGTTTATTAGGTTGGCTCCTACAAGATAGTGTTCCCTAGTCCACGTCTCTCCGCTCAATCGGAATATTCGCAGATTAATTTTACCCTAAATATAATATAGTGCGTCTAAGCTATATCATTCGTAGCCATGTAATGTAAATATTAGCCAGTACTAATGTACCGTTGACCAGGGTACGCCCGAATGTTCTAATTGTACATCCTTTCCATGGAGGATCTTTCCATGTCATGATGAGATGAAGGGTTGATTATAGTGAATAAGAGGGTGTGGAACCAGTGCAAACGCTTTAAACCTAACATAAGACTAATTAACCAAACCTTGTCTACCTGTATTGGGGTAGTTCCCTTATCGGGATAAATACCCATGGTACTATCCGGGAACCTATCCCAGGACTCTTAGGCTCGTAGCTAGGTGCACCGACCGATACAACACGGGCCGGTTTTTCCACTAAGAGATAGGTATGTATTAAGGGTGTTCGTTCATACTTTAGTGGAAGAATAGAATGCTTCATTTCACACGACCAATACTCTTAACCTTCACATCAAAAGAAAACCATGCAGGAACCTTTTCTGCCGTGGAAATGTGGTGTACTAGCTATGAGTGTTCCAACGAGCCTCCAACTTATCTTTAAATATTTTACAATTTTCTTGGGAATCAATTTGGAATCAATTAATAAACAATGGTTCCAAAATATATTTTTTGTGCCTTTATTATCATTATAATTGCTATGTAGGCCTAAACCACTTGAATGTGACGTCATTTTCATGCAAATAGATGGATACATTATATAGATAAACCCAATTGGGATTTGAAACCCAGCCTTTTACCACCGACAAACCAGACTGAAGATTTTTTTTTTTTCACCGCGTCTCATTTCTGTTGGGTTATACGCATCAGTACTAATTACAACAATAAGTTGTATTTGAGGATGGCTTCATTTATAATAAAGAGTCATCGTATTTGCCTGGAGGGAGAGTCAAAACCAATTTTTGAAAAAAAAAAAACTTTCAATACATTACCAAGATTCAAAGTTGGATATCCCCACCATCGTCAGTACAGTCTATTGCATGACGCCTAAGAGTTGGATCATGCAATCACCGAAGTGGTTTCATTTTCAAACTAAGCTATTGAAGGATTTCATAACATAACCGTTATGACAAATAAAGGTTATTTTGGTCACTATTATTTATTTTTTTGAAAGTACTTGATATATTTGCAAGCTTAGAAGACACAAAAATACTTTCACTTACAATGTATTTTTATTGCGGTCGACAAAAAGTGGCCGATCACTGCCTTAGAACATTCGGCCACCAAAGTGATTTAATAAAAACCATTCAACCGCTGCTTTTAATTTACATCCATTATTTTTTCCAGCCTGTGGCCTGGCTCGGTTGTTTATTCAAGCCTCATTTTCCACTAACGGCTTGTTAGGCCTGTCCTAGCTTCATATGCCTTATAATCTCAATGCTAACTTAAAACCAGGACACCCGCCTCGGTGGCGTAGTTGGTTAACGCACTAGTTTCGTATTGAGCTCGACTGCCGAGGACAAGGAGATACAGGTTCGAATCTCGGTAGGGTGAACTGGGGGTGGTTTTTCCTAAATGGTTTTTCACTCTGACTTCACGCAAATACGGATTCACTTCCTTCAAATTCAACCTTCCCAATTCCTAACCCATTTACGTAATTAGCACTTAGGCTTATGACCCGAACGGGTAGTAAAACGTGTTGTAAAAAAAAAGAACAAGACAAGCACAACATCCAGTCCCCATAAATTGAATTCATCACTGTGAAAAGGTAAAGCCACATTTCACCAATGATATATTTTTCAACCATGCCCGGAATTGAACCCGGGAACATTAGCTCTGTAGACAGACACGCTACCGATTAAGCTAAAGTGTTTGATTTTTCAATCGATGCTTGCGCACTCTTTATATATTTAAAATATCTTGATAGTAGGAAACACCCAGTCTCCCATATTCAAAAACTCGGGAGATGTCGACCCTACGTCCTAGGAAAACATTAAGTCACTCTAAGAAACGACAGTAAAATGTCCCGCGCGTGATCAGACGTGATGGACGCGCTTTGCTTGGGTAACAACCCACTCAACCTCTTACACGCCAATCTCACCCGTGGACAAGAAGAGATACTGAGGTCGTAACGTCCCTGCAGACGTTTCTCTATGGGCCCACTCTCCGCTTTGATTGCTTCCTTGCGCTTCGACGGAAATAGGGGAAGCGTTTTACTACCGACAAACCCACATCGGTGGGCACGCGGACTAAGCTTCGGGGCTCGTCTAGTCTGGTTTGTCGGTGGGGGGGAAGGTTGGGACTCAAACTCCACCCAAGTTTACATACATTGTTTCTCAATCACTATCCATGAAAATGTGGGTACATTTCCTTTAAGTTTCTACCTTCCTCATCCTTGGTCCATAAGCGTGCGGTGATAAATGTATAAGCATGAAAAAATGCAGCTATATTTCTATCTTTGTTTTTAGCAACGCGTTTTACTACCCATTCGGACTACACTCTTATGTACTGATTACGCTAATAGCTTGGATGATTAGGAGTTTATATTTTGAGGAAGTGTACCCACATTTGTGTGGAGGAAGAGTAGAAAACCATTTTGGAAATAAAACCTCAGAACATCCGACCTAGATTTGAATCTCGATCTCCCCGTCATCGTGGTCTAGTCTATTACGAGAGTAGCGCGTTAGACCACGCAGTCACCGAAGCAGGTACACGTTTCTATTAAATTACACCTCTCTCACTCATAGACCATTTGTATAATTGAATGCGGATATCAAGGACATATTGTAAGACGTAATGCAAAATAATAATAGGTAAGAATAATTAACTTCACACATTAGTAGACACTTGGTCTAAATACCAAGCTCATTTAATATGGTTAGCCTTAAACGAGAAGGTCAGGGTTTGAATGGAGGTTGGTGGTAATTAAGGCATTTTTTCCTATAAGTTTTCCAACCCTCCTACTACCCAAATCTGGATACGTTACCCTTAAATTTTACCTTCCTCATCATAATCTACTAGCATAGTAAAACGCAGAGAAAAAATAAAAATCAAGAATAACTAAATTGTAACATAAGATTATTGACCGAGAAAAGCGAGGTTCGGTTATAATGTGACCATTTGACATTTCAGCTGTCTGTTCAGATTTTTGCCATACGATAACTGTCAAATGCTCTCGCCAATTCAAACGAAATTTTGCAGACCCATTATTTGAGCCTAGGCCAAACAACGTAGGCAGAATGTTTTTCTACATGGTTAACAGTTTCAAATATATGTATACTAGTTTGATTTTTCCATGATGACTTCCAATTATTGTTTGGACCACTTTAAACAAAATTAAGATTGTATTAATCGGGATGAATAGTAAGACGTGGTGCAAAAACCTAGGCTGAACGATAATTGTACATCATTTTTTGATCTGATTACCATTTCTAATATGGCGACTGCTCTAAAGATTTAACGTTTAGTAGCTTATCTCAATTAGGGCGATATTTTTTTTTTAAGTTTACACATAATTATGTTGAAATACTAGAATCTTAAACAACGTGAACTATGGTTATTCTCTATAAACATAATGTACTATTGACTATAGTATTAATTTATTTTCTGTTTAACTTTATCACCAAGGAAAAATATCAACTTCAAATCCCAAGAGAAGTTATAGGAGAAATTTTAACTTGAAATCCAAAAAGAATTCTTGGAAGGCTGTAGTATACCAATAAGAACATGACACATATTACTAATATGATGTACTTACGTTTATTTTAATGGATGGAAAAACGTCTAGTGTTTACAGAACTAATAGATATTTAATTAAGATTATCTATCTCATTCTTATATTGGGAATCCCAGATTCAAAGCGGAAAATTGACACTGATGCGTACCAGAAATAGAATATTCCGTTTGAAGAGATGCTTATGATCGTAATCACTGCGTATCCACAACTAAATGATCAATTTAGACATTCGAGAGAAACTTTGATTTACTGTCGTAGTATTTATTAGTTCATCGAAACTACTGGACTATTCATCTAAACTGCTACTTTATTCAATGGTTCGTGCTTGGTGAAACAATCAGTTTCTAGTTTCAATGCAATAAACTTGTTTCTTCTAGTTCAATCAGTCTCTCCGGTGAGATTTGATTGATACTTATCAGTAAAGCGATTAAATAGATCGATCTTAAATACGGGAAACATAGCTAGATTATTTGCGATAGTAAATTATAACAATTGGATTGTTGCAGATTATTGCAATAAAATGATTTCATCACTTTTTATTGGGAAAGGTTTTATAGATTGAGGCCTCACTTCCATTTCTAGGTAGGGTTTACTCGTCAAAGACTATGAAAGTCTAATACATTTTTATCTTTCAGTATTATATTTTAAGTAAAAACTTCATTTTCTTCCTTTACACCACTAGACTATTAAACTATGAAAATAGCCTTCTCCCAGCTCCTTATATCTTTTTGTTTCACTCTTTTATTAAAATAATAAATGAGCTATTATTTTTAACCTAAGATCAATAGAAATTTGTAAGTAAAATTAGATCTTAGTTGGAAACTATTATTTTTTCCGACATCCTGGCCCTCTAAACTTTTAAATGGGTTTTCCTTGGTCAAAATCCATTAAGTCATTTTTTTTCCAAGTAATTTCAATTACTTAAAATGAGGTTATCTAACTATGAATATGAAAAAAAAAAAATTAAATAATTCAAGCTTAAAAATTATGTATGCCTTAACACATTTTGAAATATCATCAGTCGCAAAATGTTCAATGAAAATACATACCATCTCTTAATAATTGGATACGCATTATTATATTATGTAAGAATATTTAACCATCTAGTGAGGTTACCTAGTTTTGATTACGAAGCTGTTTTACAAAATGGATTTCATCTTAACTTGACGCATAGCAGCTCTTTAAACACTATCTCTCTCTACACATCTATATACAAAATAGAAAGATTGAGAATACAAAAAATGTTAACCATGTGAAGCCCCTTGTAGATGTGCTTAGGGTATAACACTTCCCCTCTTCCTCTGACGAGTGTACACACAAAATATACTCTGAACCAGAACAGAATTGACTTGCATATCAAAATAAGTTTTATCTTATTTCCTATTCTAGATAGACATATACTTCCATGGACTATTTTAATTTGCATGATGGTAGACCATTTTAGTGAATAAATTTAATAGCCCGAGTTGTAGAAAATTAAAAAAAAAATAATTATAAACTAAATTATTTAAAAAATTGACAGTTTATTAACTTTCAAATAATTTAAGAATATATGGTTTTTGTTCTAATGTAATAGATTTTAAACCCGCTTGGCAAAACGTAAATAGATAACCATGAGAAGACGTTTCTCAACTTGTCGCTACGTCATAAAGCATAAGTAGACAGCATCCATAAAGTAAGGATGTAGGGGACGTAAGACAAGGTCAAGTGTTTTAGCAGTACTTGTAGTAAAACATTTTTGGCCAAAATAAATAAAATCTTTCTTGTGTACAAACATAGAGTTTAACTTTCTTCACATGGTGATATAAACATTTGATGAATATCTATATTTATCATAGCGGAATTTTATGACAAAAATTTATAAATTAAGAGAAAAGTTTATCATTTAATTCCATGACACACTTGACATAAATTCAAGAATGATTTATATAACCATGAGAATAAATCTAAACTCTTATTTTGTACCGAAGTGATAAGTTTTTATATAAAAATTGTAAAACCACCTAACTTTGCTCACGACCCCAACATCTCAACCTTAATTGGTTGAGCTTTTCCATCTACAGAGTTAATTTTCAAATGTACCATCTCAGATTGGGAGATACTTTCAACATCTATTAAACCTAAATTATTGGAATTAACAGTACGTTTATTAAGTTATTTTTAAGAAGTGACCTGGTGGTCTAGGGGTAAGGTGTCAGACTTCTATGCTGGCGGCCGGGGTTCAATCCTCGGTCTCGGCACAGATTTATCTGATTACCAAACCCTTCCTTCACCTCTGACAAGACATCTTGTGAATGTGGGGAATGCCAGGCCTCCACCGTGGTTCGGATTCCACGTTAAACTGTAGGTCCTCCATTTCATCTCACAATCACCCTACCATTACACATTA